>CM023607.1:10805989-10983489 GCA_013358685.1 Antennarius maculatus | reverse complement strand
AGCCAGTCTCTCCCCCCCCCCCTTCCTGAGATACACACACACAGACACATAATTGACAAAATTAACTGAGCTCGATGCAACATGAAAAGATGTAATTTGGGAATTATTAATGCTAAGAAGGGTGTTGTGCGTCTACACATGTTTGTTCATTTTCTTGTCAGCAGAATAACACAACACACCAGGTTCGCCTCATCCTCCATCATAATGCATAAATCCACATCTAATAGCTACTAGTGGATAGGTTGGTTTGGAAACAGTGACGTTTTAGTGAAGCACTAGATAGATTAGCAGATGTTGAGTTTTGTTTTTTTAAACCCTTCATAGCATCTTCAGATTTGGAATTTTACAAAAAATGCCCCATTGTGGAAACAATCACCCCCCCAAAATTAAGCGCATTTATGGTATTTAACTATATCCATATATGGCGTGGGTGTGATATATTGTGGCGGTTGATACTGTCACCTTGCAACAAGAAAGCTGTTGGTTTAAATCCCGACCCGAGGCCTCTATGTGTGGAGTGCCTTCCCCTCTTCCTTGTCTAATTTATTTCAAAGTCCTCCACTCTCCCCCAAAAATCAAATATTATAGCAGAATATGTGTTTCTAAATGATCTGCAGGTGCCATTAGTTGTTAGTCTCTCAGTTCCAGTCTCTCTGTGATGACCTGGCGACCTGTCCAGGGTGTACCCTGCTTCTTGCCCAATGTTAGCCAGCATAGGCTCCACACCCCCTAGTTCTGCAGAGTTAAGCAGTGATAGAATACTCAGTAGTGTGCTGCAGGAACATAGAACAATCCAGACAGACAATGCTTAACGAAAAAAAAAAAAACTAATATAGATGGCAATTTTTAGTCAAGCGCTGTATGGAAGCACACAACTGATGGCAACATGTAACAATGATTATGTGGTTTTGAGTAGTGGCCCAAGTTTTACAGGCATATCCTTTAGGTTTGTAATATGTTTGATTATTCTGGATGTTGGTGCTGCAGAGGTGTGTGAATGCCAGTCTTGTTCAACTAGTTTTTTTCTTTGTTTTCTCTTTAGATATGGACGTGTGGAGAGTGTCAAGGTTCTGCCCAAGCGGGGATCAGAAGGTGGAGTCGCAGCTTTTGTGGATTTTGTGGACATTAAAAGTGCTCAAAAGGCTCATAATGCTATCAATAAGATGGGGGACAGAGACCTGCGCACTGATTACAATGAACCAGGACCAATTCCAAGTGCGGCTCGGGGGCTGGATGATAGTCTGTCCCTAGGGTCTCGTGCCCGGGATGTATCAGGGTTCACGAGGGCGGCAGGGGGCGCCATGTATGGACCCCCCACGTCGCTCCACACCAGAGATGGACGCTATGAACGCAGACTAGACGGGTAAGTGGACAAAGTTTCTCTGAAGGCAGGGGGAACCGTGGTTTTTTTGGTAAACACCATACCTGCAAGCATCTTCCCACCATCTATTCATTCACTTGTTTGGGGGGTATGGGATGAGAAAACGAGTTCATGCTCCCGAAGTCAGTCTAACAGGTGCCCACCTGTCAGCGCTCCTGACTCATCCTTGCAGGTAGACAATGAAATATTCTACAAGGAGAGCATGTAAGTAGATGTACGTGTATCAGTCACTCAAATTCATGTTCAGTAGTTTAATGGCTGTTGAGGAGAATCTTTGTGAGATTAAACATGAGGTGGATATATCATTGTGGAAAGTACGGGGCAAAGATTGGATATCGTAAAAATTTCCCAGGATTATTGGAGATTGCTGGAGAGAGAGAAAGGGAAACAGAGAGAGTGGTCCAGCGGCCATCCCTGGGATTCCCCTAATCTGGAGTTACGTGCCCTGCTCCGTGGATTGACGGCGGCCTCTTCCTCATGTAACAAAACAGCCAAGAGCACACATTATATGTTTAAAAGACACCATTTGGATTAGTCTAATTTGGTTCTCAGTTACTGTGGACACCTCACCGAGGTGTTCACGTCTGTCATGGGCTGGAGTTACCAGGATAACCTACTCAGGATATTTATTCCCTTCTGTTGGATTAACATTGGTCAGACACCTTCAGGATATGCTATCATGCTAAAGGTATGGGTTGCTCTTGTATATTTTTTTATTATATTTTTTGTTGTTTTAAATTGGGATTATATCTAAAATCAGGGCATTACAAAATGAGTTCTGGGAGACCTCTGCTGGTGATGCATCTGAGCAGAGACAGCAAAAACAAGTGAGCAAGTGACTGTTTTTCTGCCTTATTTTTGTGGAGATTATTTTTCACTTTTCAATGACTGAGACTCGCAGCTCTGACGAGGACCAACGCGGACAATGTTTGGATCGTACAATTGAATGAAGAATGCTGGAAACTGAGACTGGAAAGTTACCGGTTGAGATACCAACGTGTCTCCTGCCTTTGGATTACCTGCTTGCTTCCTGAATGTGGAACTGTAACTAAACCTCGGATACAATGGCAGAGAAATATGCTGCACCTAAGAAATAATGCTTTTCTCATTGAATCCAGTCTGGCTTGGGTGAGATGCAGGTTCCACTGCTTGAAAAGGAGGTTGACTACTGACACGAACAATCCATGAGCCTCAAAACTGGTCTTGGCCCTGGGAGTGAATACTATCATGATCAAGAATCTGGATTACTGTTAAGAGAACTTTCTTTTATTCCTAAATGACCTGACCTGACAGCCATCATTCTGCTGGAGGAACCGGACTACTTTACTACTGAATACGATCAAAATGGAATGAGCAGGACTTCACAAGCAAAGATGTCTAACTTCATTTTTCCATTACTTTCGTCATTGCTATTGGACATTGATGGTGCACCGCCTACTGAAGACCCACTGCGGGATACCATCTATTTATTTTAATGGACTCAAGTGCAGCCAGTTTGTTTTCCACCGTCTTGTTGTGGATAGGTATATAAACTCGATCTGACATTTTCCTGCGTGCAAAACATCCCAACGTGGATCCGTACAAGTCCATGGTTGTTTTCATCATTTTAATCATAACGGACCATCCAGTTCATCGTGAGGCCTCTTGACCGGAAAAGAAGGAATACGTTTTGCAATACAAACGATTTTGCTTCAGTTTTTTCCCCCTCCACTCAACATTTTTGCCCTTTTTTCTGCTCACAAAGTTCTGTCTCCCTAGATTGTATATGGAATTATAGGTCAAGTTACCACTCTCTCAAAAGGTTGGTATGTCCTGCCCTGTGTATTCTAGCTGTCTTCTCTAACCCCCTAGTTTGATCCCCTGTCTCTCACCGTTTCCCCACTAACTGATGTAGCTGCTACGTGTTTTTACATGTTATTACTGCCTTGGTTTTTATATTCAGCGATCTATACATTACTGTGTTTTCCTCTCTGTTCCCTGACCTGACCTCCCCCTCAGCCCCGTCCCTGGCTCTCCCAATGATGAGTAGATTCAGTTTCTGGCTGTTATTTTGACCATGGAATCAATAATATATGTATAACACTTTCTTAAAAGCTCACTATAAACAAGGTGTTGTCACTCATAATTTTTTATGTATGTGCAATTTGAACAATTTGCAGTAAACAAAGATAAAAATAAAAATTGTAAACTATGATGTGACAGCTGTACTTTACTACACAAAGACTCAAAAAATACTAAATTAGTGTGCCCAAATTATTTTTCAGTGTCTGAAAAACCAGACAGATTGAGATTGTTGTTTAAATATTATGCCCTCGATTTGATTTCATTGAAGAGTGGCCAAAGTCAGGATTTTTTGTTGGCATTATTAGTTCATTAATCATTATCAGATAAGAATTGAATTACTGTCCAAGCATTTTATCAAACCTTAGTTTTCGGTCTGTTAATATTTCTTGAATGACTACACAATCTATGGCATTTAAAATGTCTGGTAAAATCTGAACTAAATAATGTTAATGTCAGTTGTAGAATCTTTTTCTCCTGCCTTACAGTTCCCATTTTAGAATATATTCAGTTTCATTTTATCTGAGTTATCGGAAATTAATTCTTTATAACTGAAACAACTGAGAAATAAGAATTTCTTTTAATTTATTTTTGTAGTATTTGGTATTATGAGAGCATTGACCATCGTCATTTGCTGTTGAGATCTTAGAGCCGTCATCACGGACTGGCCAATATAATGATAGTTGCTATGAGACTGAAGAAATTCAACCACCAGAGATTTTTTCTACCATTTCCACCATGGAATCTGTGGCTTTTAAATTCCTGGTTGTCTGAGACTGTTGCAGACAAGAGTTGTAAATTAAAAAAGCAAGATGGAGTCATGGAAGTACAGAGTTTACAGGAGTTTTGATAGATTACCTTGATTTGTTATGTGAAAGTTTTTCATAGAGTTTCCAGAAAATGTACCACATCACTATTACACAAATGCCATTACGTAAAGTCATCACGTCATGCCTTATTGTTTGTGCTAGGTCAGTGGGAAGCTGCACAGTCAACGATTAGTTTGCATGACTGAGATGCGATTTTGAATAAACTATTGACAGTAGATGTAGAACGTTTAAATCAATTTGACGTGCATGTATTTTACCACATAACTGAGCAACCACACATGATGCCTTTTGAGCATGCTGCTGAAATGCATTCTCATAATTATGCTCTTCACGTAATACCAAATTGGTTGATGTGCTTAGCATGCACCAGAGCAGACTAATAATCAAACACTGATGGAAACGCAGCCAAAAAAGTCCAACTGAATTATTTTTAAGCCCTATGAATAATGTAGAGCCCGATTTGTGCAAAGTGAAATTGAAGGCTATCCATTGAGCAGCGAGACTGTGCCAGCAAATTAACATTTTGGAGAGCATCTGGGGGTCGAGGTAATCCATCACTTTCACAGAAGACATCATTGTGCCATAGATGATTCATGAGTCCTGCAAAAGATGATTAAATCAAATAAGCTGGAACAGAATTCGCACTGACCCTCTGTGCTTTATGCATAGCAGTGTAAAATACAGTCATATCGCTACTGTCCCAAACACATTCATCCTCAGCGTCTAGTAGATTCTCACAGCTCTTTATTCTGAGGCCCTGTGGTGTTAGTCTGCTGTGGAACCGCACAAGAAGACTTTTATGATATAAAACGGTGTTTGCTGATCAGAGGTTGCGTTTTTGTCAGATGTTAAACATTGATGAATTTAGTCAGATTGCACACATCAAAGAGTATCCAGATTACTTACCATCAGATAATTATGCAAACCCGTCAATAGATCCAGCATTGTAATTCTGTAGGTGTGAGCTCAACGTTTTCTTCATTTAAAATAATAAAAAAAGGAACAACGGTAAATGATAAATATTTCAAATGGATCAATTGGACAAAAGTTTAGTATTTGTCACTGAGGGTTAGGTCTCGGGAACAAATTCCTTGTAATTACCTTTAAGAAGGTGTGCCAGTGAAATGCCAGCTTGAATATTCATAACACATCTTTTGTCCAGTGTAAAGGTCAGGGTAGACATTTAAAAAAAAAAAAAAAAGTCATCTCATGGATCATTTACCTAAATGTCTGCCAGGAGAATACAGACCATCACTGATGCAGAGTAACATGTTTGTGCCATGATAGCAGCCTCCCGCCAGCATCTCATGTTAGCCAGGTTAGCTGGTCTTTAATGCTGAGGCTCAGAGACAGGCAGCGCATTTCAGCTATGAATGTCACATATGGCATTTGGTTTCAGATGCTGGCTTTAACTTGCCTAAAAAAATTTGGGAATCCTCTAAAAAAGCATTGAGCTGAACTGGTATACAGTTTCTCATGTCATCCAAAGCAACTAATAGAACATTTTTTCTGGAAACACTGACCTGCACAGTCTTCTAATTTGTTCTACCAAAAAAATGGACAAATTTAAGTCAAGTAAAAAGTCAGCATGAAAATGTTTCCTTGAGATTCTGAAGTTAATTGTAAACTTGTTTTACTGTAGTTTTAAAAAAATATTTAGATGAAACTGAATTTGAAGTTTATGACTTTTGGACAGAAAATGGACAATTGCGAAGGGAGTAGCTTAGAATAAAGTGTGTGGAAAAGTCCCATGATCAGGAAGCAGGGAAATTTGTTTCTGCCCAGATTCCAACCAAAGGATGTTTTATTCAGAGGATGTCAGTCCAATAAGGTGTACACAGTGTGATTTTCTGAGCCATTGTGATTTTTGGTTGAATGTGACATTGTCTTAAAGCTTTACATCTTGAAATCTATCCAGCTGTGATATTGTAGGCATTTTGATATAATGCGATTTTCTTAAAAACCTTTTTTAGTGTTTGACACCAATAATATAAAAACAAATATTTTTTTAAGATCAGAAGTAGCTTTGTTAAATAGAAAATAAGTCTCTTTCACCACCTTCCTTTCGTACATATCGACATTTACATATCTATACATCTAAGGAATATATAATCGTGTTTTTGTATGTGATAAGATATTCCTTTATTCGTTCCACAGTGGAGAAATTCACAGTCAATCTAAATATATACTTTGTTACTTATTTAAAGTACAAGTTTAATAAAGGTTAATTGTATTGGAAGGGCTCCATTGTGTGTTGGTGCATTAGTGTTACTTTGCTGACTACAATTTGATCTGAGTTCAAACAGTGGTAATTGCTGTCCTGTCTCACTCATTACAGTAAGTTAGGTAATATCAGTGCCGGAATGGCAGAGCAGTTCTTTTACCATATTACATTCTGAATGATTTATTCAGTGAGAGGAGTTCTGCTGTGGACAGAATGTTCCTTTTAGCACTGTCTCTAATGTGCATCTTTGTAAAATGTGCTTTGAGGAGAGACAGTGGTGTCAAAATTGTGTGACATGAATACAAAGTCTTGTCAGGAGTCACCTCCAAAAACCTTCAACAAATCCTCAGAAATAGATCACAAAACACCTCAAAAACCTGTGTCAACAGAGGAGAATGAATTCACAGCGTATTAAGATATGTGTCCCGCATAAACCCTTGTGAAAGTCTGCCACATACTGCAATTAAATTTTGTAAAAAGATGCAAATTTATGTTTTGTTAACATGTCTTAATGCATGTCTTGTACAAAGAGTCACCTGCAAATAGATTTGGAAACAAAATAAGTTTAAAGCTTGAGTGAAAAAGATAGCAAAACAAATCAGCATTTCCTTTGCTGGAGAAGGATGGTTGAAGGGAGGATCTCATACTTTTGATCTCCAAGACAAAATTTGAGTTGAGAAAACATGCAAGACCAGTTCAACATTTTAAAATCCCACATAGTTCAGTCTGTAGGAAGTAAAATACTTCTCTTTGTAGATGTTGATAACTAACCTTCTGGAAACAAAGAGCTCCCTCTTTCCATGTGTCTCATTAAGGAAAGCCCACCAGACGCTGGCAATCTTGTTTGTTCACTATCTGATGCTAACTGCTTTCTTAAATGTTTAAATGTAACAATAACATAATTTTTTTTCTTTCCTATGTGCTAGGACGACTGAAAGTCGAGAAAGGGCGTACGATCACAGTGCCTATGGACATCATGAGCGTCCTGGTAGCAGCTTCGAGCGCCAGCGGCACTATGAAACAGACTACTATCGTGATGCCAGAGACAGGACTCTAAGCACAGCTGGGAGTGGGTCTGGTACCTCCAGTGTGAGCGGCACCATGGTGACATCAGGAGTTGTTGGAACCATTGTTAGCGCTGTTGCTGGCAACACGGGAACAGGTGGCTCAGGAGTGGCCACGACG
The DNA here is from genome assembly GCA_013358685.1 of Antennarius maculatus. NCBI lineage: Eukaryota > Metazoa > Chordata > Actinopteri > Lophiiformes > Antennariidae > Antennarius > Antennarius maculatus. The sequence continues at coordinate 10,975,808 of CM023607.1, read as the reverse complement.
GGAGGAGGTGGAGGGTCTGCATCCAGCGGGGTGGGCTTCTATCGCTCCCACAGCAGGAGCCCTTGTCGCTTTGAGACCCCAGAGCCTCGCTACGAGTCTCGTGCAAGGGAACCCTTTACTTTGGCCAGTGTGGTTCACAGGGACCTGTACCGAGAGGACAGAGGTCGGCGTGGGGAGCGGCCATACCACCACAGTCGTAGCCGGTCTCCCCACTCAACACATTCACGGAATCCCTCCCCTCAGAGACTGGCAAGTCAGGCTGCCCGTCCTCCACGCTCCCACAGTGGGTCGAGATCTCGGAGCCGCTCTTCCAGCTCCGATTCAGTCAGCAGCACCAGCAGCAGCACGAGTGGCAGGTAAGCAGAACGACCGAGTTTATGTCTGTCCCTGTGTGCGTGGATGTCTTTGTGCATTTTACCACTAAACAGGTGTTAAAAAGATGATTTTGAGAAACAAATCTGCTCAATGAATTCTGGAACAAATAACTCATATTTAGTAGTATTAGAGACTACTTGTTGGAGATACGCCTCGCTTTTTTCTTATGTAAATGAATCTTTTTTAGGGACTCCAGCGTTAATTATGTGTGTGCGTGTGTGTGCGTGTGTGTGTGTGTGTGTGTGTGTGTGTGTGTGTGTGTGTGTGTGTGTGTGTGTGTATGTATGTATATGCATACTCCATAATATTTCAATTCCTTTTCTTTGAACAATTTATTTCCTCTTTAATTTTGTAGTAATATTATTATACATATATGTATATTTATTCAATCATTTTTTTTCCTGACCGCTTCATCTGCTTGCGCGGGTCACGGGGAGCTGGAGCCTATCCCAGCTGGCATACGGTGTGAGGCGGGACAAACTCCGGGCGCAAACTCCAGTGCACTGTGGAGCTACACAGAGAAATAGTCACTCCTATGGCCAATTTGGAACAGCTAATTAACCTGAAGCGCATGTTTTTGGAGGTGGGAGGAAGCCAGAGAACCCATGCAGACATTTATCATTAAAATCTAGCGCTGTCAGGCGATTAAAGAAATTAATCTAATTAATTACAGGATTTGTAATTAATTAACCTAATTAATCGCATTTTAATCTCATACCTGCTAAAGGCCACCAAATAAAGAATTTGAATTCTAGGACATTACAATATTGTAGTGCATGACTAATCGATAGAATGCACCAAGTAGAGAAGATTTGAAATTCACATTTTTATTGGTTAAGTGTGCTTTATAAATGAAATTCAAAAGAAAAAAGCCCAAGCACATCAGCAAACCAATTAGGCCAGGTGCATTTCTCACAAATGCAATACAAATACAGTTAAATAAAATAAATAGAATTCAGAAATAAAATAAGGCTGAGTCTCAAATAGGCACATAAGCAGACTCTCAATCAAAATGAATACTAAAGCTGACTCAATACAGCAATTCAAAATGAATAGTATAATATGCCTCTAAATAAGGCAACATCAGTAGTAAGATGCCAACAGACTTTCCCTTTAAAAGGGTAAGCTAACGTTCAACTCTGTGTCCTTGACATATTTTGCATTTAAATGATACATTAGGCTGGAGCTGCTTCGGTGATATGAAAATTCTCTTTTACAAAAGGTACAAATAATAATAATAATAATAATGATAATAATAATGGATTAGATTTATATAGCGCTTTTCTGGACACTCAAAGACGCTTTACATCGGATCCATTATTCATTCACTCCTCATTCATACTTGCTGATGGTAAGCTACGTGTGTAGCCACAGCTGCCCTGGGCCAGACTGACGGAGGCGTCTACAACGCAGATTGGCAGCGCAGAATCTCTGCGTTTTTGTTGATAGTCCCGTCTTTGTTCTTTTTATTAATAAACTTTCCGCCCAAAGGTCCGAGTGGGCTTGACTCGCTCTCCTGTGTCGCGTCCATCTCTGTCATCAGTCACCCTACTTTTAACTAGTGGCGCAGGGACGAAGTGATGTCACTGCAGCCTACGGGTCTCTCAATGGGCCAAATTTAAAATGCTTGTGCATTGACTTGCCAATCGCGATTAATTGCGTTCATTTTTATCGCGCGTTAATTTGCAGCGTAATTTATTAATCTAATTAACGCGTTAAATTGACAGCCCTATTAAAATCATATGTAGATATTCAGTATATATTTTTATGTCCACACGACACTTTCTTAAACCTCGGCCTCAGGATTCAAATCACTTTCATTCTATACAGTAATCCCTCGCGCATTCGTGCATCATTACGCACAACTTCACCTCATCGTGGATTTTTAGTCGGTAGTCACGTGACACCGTACGCGCATTTCGTGAGTCTCAGAACGCAATTCACTTCTGTGAGACACAAAAGTGCTCTAAACAGTCGATAAGAGTGTGGGATAAGGTAATCCAGTAGAGGGTGGTTTAATATCAGTGTGGGGAGGGTTCAAAGATGTTTAAATTGCTGTAAATTATAAATAACAGCTCAGAGCCCCTTATTGTTCGCAATGGTGACGGACAGGCTGACAGATGAGGTTAGACAGGAATCTCCATGGACTATGATGTTTGCAGATGACATTGTGATCTGCAGTGAACAGGTGGAGGAGAAGCTAGAGAGGTGGGGGTTTGTCCTGGAAAGGAGAGGAGTGAAGGTTAGCCGCAGTAAGACAGAGTACATGTGTGTGAATGAGAGGGACACAAGTGGAAGAGTGAGGTTACAGGGAGAAGAGATCAAGAAGGTGGAGGATTTTAAGTACTTAGGGTAAACAGTCCAGAGCAATGGAGAGTGTGGAAAAGAGGTGAAGAAGCGTGTACAGGCAGGATGGAACGGGTGGAGAAAAGTGTCAGGTGTGATGTGTGATAGAAGAGTGTCAGCTAAAATGAAAGGAAAGGTGTACAAAACTGTGGTGAGACCAGCGATGATGTTTGGTCTAGAGACAGTGTCACTGAGGAAAAGACAGGAGACAGAGCTGGAGGTAGCAGAGATGAAGATGCTGAGGTTCTTTGGAAGTGACCAGAATGGATAGGATCAGGAATGAGTACATCAGAGGGACAGCACATATTAGATGTTTTGGAGATAAAGTCAGAGAGGCCAGACTGAGATGGTTTGGACATGTCCAGAGGAGAGATAGTGAATATATTGGTAGAAGGATGCTGAGTTTTGAACTGCCAGGCAGGAGGTCTAGAGGAAGACCAAAGAGGAGGTTTATGGATGTAGTGAAAGAGGACATGAAGGTAGTTGGTGTGAGAGAAGAGGATGCAGAAGACAGGGTTAGATGGAGGCAACTGATTCGCTGTGGCGACCCCTGAAGGGAAAAGCCCAAAGGAGGAGAAGAGAAGAAGAATAAAATAGTTCATCGCTATATCGCGGAATTTCGTTTTTTGCTGGTGGTTCCTGGAACGCATTAACCGCAAGTAACAAGGGATCACTGTATATCCTTTTTTTAAATATAATGTAATGTCTCAGTACTAAGTCATGCAAATATTAAAGTCTTATTGATTTATTTTAGACATTTAATGTATTTAATTAAATTTTCATCTTTTCAACATTTGCACATACACCCATCCTGTGGGAGAACCAGATTACATGTAAATATGTGCACAAACCTCTGAGGAAGTGTTAAATGTGTACATTTCTGTACATCATTGTTGCAGGGTTATTAGTGATTGTCTTGTTGCATGTAGCTGCTGCAATGACAGATTTTGAATGAGCAGGATTTGTGGGTTCATAAAAAGTACATGGGTACATGCTGCCTTTTGCATTTGGGTTGTTTTTGTTGAAATTCTGCACAAAATGCACACAACCAAAGATTTGGATAATCAAATGCAATTGAAATATCAGTAGGTCTATCCATGGGATTTATTCCAATGCAGACGTTCAGCTCACCTGTCTCCAGTTATTTGATGTTTTGATTTACTGCATCACCTCTGGATGCAGCAGTCCAAGGCTCTTACCCACATGTAGCGACGCATGTGGTTTGATGTGGAAGTGCTATGAGAGGAATTCGAAAAGACAGTTGGTGTATTTTTTTCATCGCCTACCTCTGTGTATGGGCAATGGCCCCCCCCCTCCGTGAGATCCAGTTGGAACTGGAAATTTCTGGCCAGTGCTGGCTGCTTGCCCACTCCCACAGGCCACGCTCCATCATCCGCACTTCCGGGAGTGTCTGAGCACAGGAGGAGAAAGTGAGAAGGAAACAAACAGCAGAGGGCCAAGGAAACTGAGACAGGCATGGGAATGGTTTGAGAAAAAAGGTGCACAAGGCAACAGGGAATTGGCTACCAACATGCAAATCTATCTTTTCTCCTGGCATCTCGATGAATCTAGTAAAAAGGAATCTCAGAGAAAAGGATGTTTCCACCTCTTCAGCCAAGGGATGTGTGGCTTTTGAAGAGGAAACATGAGTACCTGTACAATGTTTTGCACAATCTTTAATCCTAATCCTAACTCTTTATTTAGACTGAGTTTATTGCCCATTTCGTGCAATATGTAATGAAATTATCCTTCCTTATTTCTTTTAGCACATTTTTACCAGTTTTTTGTAATTCTAATAAACTCTTCATTTAGACTGAATTTATTGCCCATTTCGTGCAATATGTAATGAAATTCTTCTTCCTTATTTCTTTTAGCGCTTTTTTTTCATTTATTTTAGGATTTAGTAACAATATGCAGGTAGATATAATTGAGCATTTGTTTCAGGTAATAATATTTAACTTATTTTTAAATATTGTTTTGAAAGGTAAAGGCAGTAACAAGGTATTTCAACATAAAGTAATGTAGAGATAAAACTGTCAAGCTTGCAACAGCATGTCCATCTTCCTCTTGTTGCAGTGGTTCCAGCAGTAGCTCCAGTGATGAATCCCCAGCACGTTCAGTTCAGTCCGCTGCTGTTCCTGCTCCCTCAGCACTTCCTTTAGGCTCCCTTGACAAGGACGAACCACGTAAAAGTTTTGGCATCAAGGTTCAAAATCTTCCTGTGCGCTCTACAGGTTAGTTGTTTATGGTTTGGCAGAAATTGTGGTGCTTTATATTCCTGTATATATCTCAAATCTAAAAGCATTTCATTACAAAACAAAAAGTGATAAAATGTTTTTTAATATGCACACTTCATAAAACATCTGATCCCTTTACTGCAGATACAAGTCTGAAAGATGGTTTGTTCCATGAATTCAAGAAACATGGAAAGGTTACATCAGTTCAAATCCATGGAGCTTCTGAGGAACGCTATGGGCTTGTCTTTTTTCGCCAGCAAGAAGATCAGGAGAAAGCCCTTGGAGCATCAAAGGGGAAGCTTTTTTTTGGAATGCAGATTGATGTCACAGCCTGGAATGGCCCTGGTATGTTCTGATCGTTTAAGTTTATTACAGAAAGAAACGGAATTTTTGGCGAATCACACGAGTTTCCAATAAGCACTTATTTTCCAGAGACAGAAAGTGAGAACGAGTTTCGACCTTTGGATGAGAGGATAGACGAGTTTCATCCAAAGGCCACACGGACATTATTCATAGGGAACCTGGAGAAGACCACCACTTACCATGACCTGCTGAACATATTTCAGCGCTTTGGAGAAATAGTGGTAGGTTAATGTTGGAATATGAAGTAGTTGAGAATCAAGCTGTTTGTCTGCTTCATATTTAATCCATAGATATCTCTTTTAACATGTGGCATATTTCTGTGTTATTATTTCCAAAAGGATATTGACATTAAGAAAGTGAATGGAGCTCCACAGTATGCCTTTCTACAATACTGTGACATTGCCAGTGTCTGCAAGGCCATAAAGAAAATGGATGGCGAGTACCTGGGCAACAACAGGTTAAAGGTGAAAATTATAAACTTGTTCCACACTACATTTTTTCTGTCTCACAGCTATAACTCTTATCTATTAGCACAAGTTGTTTGACGTTAAATAAAACAATGGCTGTTTTTACCTTTCCTTTTTCAGCTGGGCTTTGGAAAGAGTATGCCTACAACATGTGTTTGGTTGGATGGATTAGCATCAAACACAACTGAACAGTTTCTTACTCGTCACTTCTGCCGCTATGGACATGTTGTTAAGGTAAGTCTTTATTTATTGCTCTCATAGTCTTCCATTGTTTGTTTTCTGGCTTGGGACTCTGTTTTCCTCTTTCTCCCGCAGGTTGTATTCGATAGAATGAAAGGAATGGCCCTTATCCTGTATAACAACATTGAATATGCACAAGCTGCTGTTAAAGACACAAAGGGTTGGAAGATAGGGGGTAGTAAAATCAAGGTAATTGAAACAAAGGCTTTGTTGTAGTATTTTGCCCTGTGATATTAAGTCTTTACAACACATAATGTAAATTAACCCTTTCATTTGTTTTGTTTTTTTTTACCAGGTGGACTTTGCCAATCAGGAGAGCCAAATGGCGTTCTATCGTTCGATGCAGGCATCTGGACAGGATATTCGGGACTTTTATGATATTCTCTCTGAAAGAAGGTGTGGGTAGTTTTTAATTAGGGAATAATTATTTACTCTCACATTCAACCTAAGATTATTGATGCTATATTTTATATTTCTTTTTTTTCTTTATTGCTTGGCAGGGATGAACGACGAACTCAATATGAATTTCAAGCGGAAAGACAATATTATGAAAATGTAAGAACACCAGGAACATATAGTGAAGATCCCCGACGTAAATACCCTGGCCGAAGTCGGGAGTTCTACACTGAATGGGACCCATATCAAGGAGACTACTATGATCCACAATATTTTGAAGACCCCAGGGAGTATCGAGAATATAGAGCTGACCCGTATGAGCAGGACATTCGCAAATACAGCTATTTGCAACGGGAACGTGAAAGAGAAAGGGAACGTTTTGAAACAGATCGTGGACGTGATCATGGGAGGAGGACCATTGAGCGCAGCCTAAGCCCATCTCACATATCTCGTCGTCCTGCTAGCCCTACTGCATCTCCTTCATTGTCTGAGAGGATACCAAGTGATTCAGACCGCCGTATTTGTTGCCGATCTTCGGAAAGAAGTGGTAGCTGCAGTTCAATCTCCCCACCCAGATTCGAAAAACTTGAAAAGGCTCGTACTGAACGATATAATAAAATCGACAAACTTGAAAAGGATAGAGTCTTTGAAGTCGAAAGAGGCAGTATCGTTGAAAAAGAGAAGCGCGCTGGACGTAAAGATCGTGGGGATAAGGACAAAAGTGAGAAACAAAGACTTAAGAAACTTAAAGTTGCATCACCGATCATCCAGCCGTGTGAGACGGAACCTGAATCTGAAAGGGATCTTAGCCCTGAGTCTGTCCTTCGAAGTAATAACAGTAAAATTCCTAAGGAAAGTTCAAGCAAAGGGCGATTAGACCTGCTACCTTGTGTTGTGCAGTTGACTCGTGTTAAAGAAAAAGAAGGAAAATTGATTGGGAATTCTGTTCAAGAAAAACAAATACACAGAGGTGAGAGTGACAGCCCTAGATTGGTATCACCTTCAGCTGGCCAGAGAAGTCCAACATTCCGCTCTGAGTTGTTAAAAAGTGATGTTAAGCATGGAAAGGTACCCAGAGACAAACATTTACACAGTTTAGTCGAGGTTAATGAGAAGGATTGTAAAATTAAATCTAAAAAACTTGGAAAATCTGAAATGGGATTTGACAGTGGTGTTTCTGTGGATATGGACCGTTTAGCTGCAAGGAAAAGGCGTTTTGAAGACTCTGGGAAAATTGATCGACAGAAAAGAACTATTGAAGAAGAGTTAGTTAGACCTGGACTTTACAAACTATGGAACAATGCTAAGGAGGCAGATTTGGATAAGAGCCTTTTGTTTAAAGGAATTCATAAAAAAGAGCACCACAAAGATAAATTTATTAGAATGATTTCAATTAGCAGTCCAAAAGATGGAAGGGACTGTGAAAGCAACTCATTGGGCCTGTCTCAGGACCGACAGTCCCAGATAGGTGACATGGCTGAAGATTCTACAGATCAGCTGAACTCTCCCTATCTGAAAATGGATTTTGAAATCTCAAAAAGTGACAGCTCCAGTCTCATGAAGATTTCAGATGATTGCGGTCTTGACTTAGATGAATTAAAAGAACACCAGAAACTCTTTTTGTCTGAAAGTGAACAAGACAGAGGCAAGGGTAGAAATTCAGATGATGGCGATGAAAACTTTGTGCACATGGACCATTATAACGTACCAAAACAAGTGGAGGAGAACCAATGGCTCCGATCCAAGCTTGATAATCCTGACAAGTTAGCCAAGTTTGAGAAATTATCAAGTAATGAAACTTCTGACATGGAAAAGGATCTCATTGTGCATGATTTTGGAAAACCTTCACAGGATTTGCCAAATCATGAGTTATTGACCTGTAAAAGAAAGAAATTGGAGAATTATGATTTTGAAATTCTCTCTGAAAAAAGACAGCGCAATTTCCAGAAGTTGAATGAGGACACCTATCAGAGTATATCTACAACAGGTCATGGTCACTTTTCTGCAAATGAAGACGATGAAGCCTCTCAGATTTCCATATCTATTACAAACAAAGAAAGAAAATCTCCTGCAACAGATGACAAATTTTCCCATGCAGAGATGCTAAAACAAAGTCTGGGTTTGACAGCCTCACATTTTCAGTCTTCTGACACTGAGCTCCCGAAGATGAAGACAAACTTGCATGGATGTAGTGAAGAATTAGTAAAACGTTGGGAAAAACAGATTAAGTCTAATTCGTTTAGGGTGGAAATGACTTTCCCAAGTAATATCGCGAAACGTGAAAATATCAGTAAACGCCTTGGCCAGGATTTGGAACCTGGTGAAGTCCAATCTGATTCTGACGATGATGGAGAAAACAAAGACGTGTGTCTAAAGTCCAATAGTTCATTGTCATATATTCTAAGGGAACGTGATGAGAGGATGACAGACGTGAAGCTTTCTGGCTCTTTGGAAAAGAATAAGTTTTATTCTTTTGCTCTGGATAAAACTATAACTCCTGACACTAAAGCCCTCCTTGAAAGAGCCAAGACACTGTATTCCTCCAGGGAAGATAATTGGTCCTTTCTTCCCTCACGCTTTCCAATCTCCCACAGCTGTTCGGATAAAGACAAGGTGAAGCTAGCACCACGACCCATTCCGTCTTGGTATATGAAAAAGAAAAAGATTCGTACTGACTCTGTTGACAAGGTGCATGACAAGAAAGAGGAGCTTAAGCCAAAAGACCAAGAACGACAGGACCTGTTTGCCTCCCGATTCCTCCACAGCTCAATCTTTGAACAAGATTCCCGGCGTTTGCAGCATGTTGAACGTAAATACCAAGATTTGGAAACTGGAATTGGAAAGCCCTTTACCAAGCCTGGAGCTACTGAAGTGCAGCTGGAATCTGGAATAGGTGACATCCCACAAGAACCCATAGTTCTTTTCCACAGTAGGTTTTTGGAACTTCAACAACAAAGGGACAAGGATAATCCTCCACTTGATACTGACAACGATTTATTTGTGGTGGCCAATAAAAGAGATGAAGTCCAAAGCAGTGACAATGTTCTGTGTGATAAAGAAGGAGAACTGGCAGCAAAAGTTGAAGACAAATTACCCAGCCCCCCATTAACCATGCTGACCTTAGCATTAGTTCCTTCCCCTAAAGAAATGTCTCCACCAGAAAACAGAGAACCTTTAATTCAACCATCAGATAATTTGTCATTTATTAAACAAGAAAAAATAGAGCCAGTTCCTGAAGTGTCCCCATCTCATTCTCGTCCTGTGGAAGACTGCAAACCACTTGCTCCTAAAATAACCATAACCCCTCCATTTGTCCTTCCAGTGCCTGAAAATGAGATAGAAACAAAAATAGAGGTAACTGAACCCAAAGTGAAGATCAAGGATATATTGGTCGTGGATCATAGTCCTCTTGTGGAAGATAACCCTCCCACTCCCGGTGGTTCCCTGAGTGGTTTTGAGAGAGAGACGACAGAATTCACTTACTCAGACTATCCAAAGATTGAAGAAAAATCTGAAATTAAGACAGAATGTAAAATTGAAAATCAGGAAACAAAACACTCAGAAGAATCTCAAAAACACGAGATGGACAATGAAGTCTGTATGCCAGAGCTAGAGCCTCAAGTAAAACCATTACCAAACCGCAGACAACCCAAGAGCAAAAGGGTCAAAACGCTATCAGTATTACGCACAGCAGAACCTTCCCAAAATGCTGCCACTGATAAACCTGCAACACGGAAGAGTGAAAGGATTGACAGAGAGAAACTCAAAAGGGCCTTGTCTCCTCGAGCAGAGGTACCAAAAGCACTATTGGAGTCCAAAAATTCATCGAAGTCCCCAGTTCATGCATCAGATTCTGAGCAAAACCTTGAGTCAAGCTTGATCCATGGGAGAACCCGTCGCAGGAATGTAAGGTCAGTCTACGCCACACTCCATGAAGATGACCAGACTGGTAAAGAGGTGGTGGAGTCATCGCGCTCAATGCGCAAACGTAGTACAGACAAAGAATCGGTACAGCAGGATGTTCAGGTTCCACCCACTAATACAAGGCGAGGCCGGCCGCCCAAAAGAGGTGTCAAACGAGCTGAGGATGTATCACCAATAAAGGAGGACCAGCAGAAAATTGTGGAAGAAGAGCCAGATTTCAAAGAGACCCAAACTCCTGTAGAGATTGTGAAACCCTCTGAGGGATGGCGTTCACCTCGCACCCAGAAAGTTCAACCACAACAACTGACTTTATCTGCCCCGGGAAACAAGAAAGGAGGTAGAATAGACAAACAGTCTGTGAGTGCTACAGTGCCAACTCAAGCTGATCCGATAATTCCAGATGAGTCTGAACTCAAGCTTAAATCTGATTCAGAACTGCTTGGGAAGTTATCTGAAAAGGCAGAAAACACAAGTTCATCCTTTCACAGAAAGGAAAAAGACACAAAAGAAACAGGTGGAAATAAATCTACCGATGGAAATCCTGAGAAAGTAGACATCAGCTCATTTGAGAGGAGACAGCCTGAGAAGACTATTAAAGTAAAAATGCCAAGGCTGAAAAGAAATGCCAAGCAGGTTACTGAAGATAAATCTCACACTTTGAAAAATCTTGAGATCCGTGTTAGTGTGGATGATGTAAAAGGTTTACTTCGTTCAGAAGATGATTCTGAGTCATTTCAAGCTCCAGTTATTACAAAAACCAGTGTAATTGTCCAAGAGAGTGAGGAATCAAAGACTGCAGGCTTTCCAAAACAGTCAAAAGAAGTCAGTGCACAGGAAAAGGAAGAGACGTCATCAGAACCTGAGCTCCCTGTCGATCCAGCTGCTCTCTTAGCACGACAGATGGAGCTGGAACAGGCAGTTGAAAATATCGCTAAACTTACAGTTGAGCAACTGCCTCGGTCATATAAGGAACCACCTTCGAGTCGACCAACTACATCGCCTCCTGTTATAGTAGAGCCAGAAGTTCAGGTTGAGGAGGAGAAGCGAGCTAATCCTGCAAGTGAAACTGAGCTTGCAGCTGCTATTGATTCCATTACAGCTGAAGAACTGTGTGCCGATGTAGATGGTTTCACAGGGCCTCCTCCCTACACCGCTCTCATTCCTACCCCTGACTCTGTGATATCATCCTCTTCCAATGAGATTATGGAACCTGAGACACATGTGATTATTAACAGTATTGTAGCAGGTGATTCAGATGATGGACCTCTGACACACAACTCAAAGGGGTTATCGGTGGAGTCTAAGACAGCTGAGGATAATCCTCTCCTTCAAACACCCAAGAAAACTGGTAAAGTTAGAGCCAAAACCCCAAAGAAGCTGAGAAATCGTAAAGGTGCAGCTGCCAAGAAAGGGGATAATTTTGAGGTTTCACCACTGGAGCCTTCTCCAGTGAAACTACCAGAGTCTATCCCAGAAGACCCAGAAACTGTTAACTCAAAAGCAGTTACTGTTACAGCTGGAGCATCTACAGCAGCCTCTGTGGTTACTGCCGTTGCAACTTGTCGGCGTGATGTTACAAGTGCTATAACTGTAGACACACCCAAGGAGGCTGAGCATCCTGAAGTTGAACAGCCTGTCCCCAAAGAATCTGCCTTTCATTTGGGCACAAGCAACCCCAGCAAAAAGCATCCTCTAGCACCGGAGCCAGCTACTCCTACTCTTTCCCCAGCTCCTTCCTGTCTACAGCCTGTATCCCAGTTCAGTTTGCCTCTGCTGCGTCCATCCAAAATGCCACTTTCACCAGACTGGTCTCCTAGAACTGAAGAAAGTAGAATCTATGTTGCCTCTTCATGTCATGTGACAGTAGTAACCCCTTCTGCACCAGGATCAACTACACTTGGAACCACTTCAGCAAATCCCCCAATGCCTCCTGACACTAAGGCTTCAGATATTGACCCTAGTTCTAGTACATTAAGGAAAATACTAATGGAACCTAAATATGTATCTGCCTCAAACAGCAACTCTATACCTACCACTATTATGACATCTGCAATGTCAGATTCCTCACGGATGTCAGAGAATGAAAATCTGTCTGATATAATGGGTTTAAGACAGTTACATTCAGAAGATAGACCAACTTTACCCCCACAGTCCACACACCACAAACCCTTTCCACTCTCGGAGTCCCAACAAAACTGTGGTGAGAAAACCCAGCATACAGTTATTTCTCCTACTACCTCAGTAATAAGCCGAATTCCAATGCCTTATGATACAGAAGAAACACCACGCATTTCACTGAGCAACCGAAACATTGGTCTATCTGTTACAAAGAAATTTAGATCAAATCCCAATGAGAATAATCGCTACCAAGGCATGGATATTGTAGAAGATGGGACTAGAAGCAGCTCTGTTCTTGAAACCACTCCCTATAGTGCAGGCTCCGGTTCTGGTCTGAGGGTCAATACATCAGAGGGTGTAGTTGTTCTTAGTTATTCTGGTCAGAAAACCGAAGGACCTCACAGGATGAGAGCCAAGATTAGTCAAATTCCTCAAGCCAGTGCTGGTGATATAGAGTTTCAACAATCTGTGTCCAAGTCTTCAGTAAAGCAAGAACCACTGATCACATCATCTCGGTCGCCTACCCCTAAAGTAGCTCCAAGTCCTACGTCATATGGACACCCAGGGGTTCTCCTGCCAGCCCAGTCATACAACTCTCAGCCTGTCATTTCCTCTACGAAGCAGGAAAATCTTGGGTGTGACAAATCTGAAGCTCCATATCACACAGCATCCCAGGGTGGTGTCGTAAAGATGTTCCAACAGCCAGTCAGTTCTCCTCAAGTGTTGATGTATAATCAGGCTGTGATACAGCAGCACAGCAAAAGAGCACTGACAGAATCACTACCTAAAAAGATAGAAATTAGCAAAGCTAGTCAACAACCTAACTTAAGCCCAGTCTTGAGTCCACACCACCCAACACTGTCTGGAACTCGTATGAGCCCAAGCCCTGGGATCCCCACTGATCGGTCAGCTCTACACCTAAAGCAGGAACCCCAGTCTCCACAAACAGCTGTTCACTCTCCGTCACCGTATGTCAAATCCTGTCCTCCAAGCAGTTCTCCAAGAGGCACTTCTGTTGTACTCGGTCATGGCATGCCACCAATGTCTCCATATCATTCTAATATGCATCATCCACATTCAGAACAGTCTTCTGTCATAATTCAACCTCACAGCGTCACTCAGTCGATGGCTCACGAAGCCAGAATGAACACCCCACCAATGTCTGGGATTAACTATGGGAGGCGAGGGGACTCCTTGTCTTCTCACCAAGGGCAGTCACAGTGCTCCAACACGCCACAACCTAATGTAATCAGAGATATTGTACTGCAGTCTCATTCTAATCCTCAAGCGTCAGTATCAAGAGGTAGTGGCAGCAGTGTAAGCGAAGGGGACCCCAGACACTTTAACCAAGCCCTTAGCAGATCTTCAGTACAACAGCTTCAATCAGAAGTAATGATGATCCACAGTGATCACAGAGGTCTTCGTCCAGGCTTACGCATGGACCAGTACAGAGACATGCACCAGCGTATCCTCATGCACCAGCAACTGGGAGAGCAGGCTGCCGTAGAGGCAAGACAGTCACGCACCTTGGAGACTGGAGCAACATCAAGCAACATCTCTGTGCCTTCAAAGAGTCCTATAGTTGGGAAGAGCATGGACCTCTCTGCAAAAGAACCTCTTAAACCACCAGAGGCAAAGCTGATTCATCCCCCCACCAATGAGAGCAGAATCAGGGGAGGCCATGCATCTAGTCCCGTTATGGTGTCTCCTCATCCTCATGGGGTTCAGCTGATACATCCAGGAAGTGGAGGCTCATTTCCAGTATACCGGGACATGAGAGGCTTCCCATCCCAGTTTCCAGGACATACTTCATCTGGGCACAGTGTGGCGAACCAAGGCATTGCATCTCCACAGGTCTTCTGACATGTTTTTATAATTCAATTTTAATATGTAGCATATGCATATTTCCAAGCTTTAAGTCATATTCATATACACACTAAGAATATACACAGTTTTATTAAAAAAAAATGACTTATTCTCCAATCAGGTCACACCAGAGCCGGAGCTCAGTCACAGGAGTAAAATGGCTCAATCTCATGGGGGAGGCGTTGATTCCAAGGTTGAGAATTCCCATCTTCGCCATGCTACCTCTGCAGAGCTGTCGCATATTTCACGGATTCAAGGGGATACTGTCTCCCCTTCATACCCGTCTCCCATGACCTCCCCCATGGGCCTTGCTCACAAGTCAGATCTATCTCTACAGAAAGGCCTTCCAGCCTTCCTGCCAACACCCCCGCAAACAGTGCCTCCGTCAGGTTCTGTGCAGCCACGTCCTGATGCGAAGCTGGAACATACGGGACATCGTTCCATCGACATGGTGCAGCTTTTGACGGTAGGAAGACAAATTTACCAGAAAAGTCATTCCACAGTGTTCTTGTTAAGAGTGCATCTTTGCGTCTTTGACACACATTTTTTGACAAGGACGCATGATCATCAGACAATATGCTTCCCTGGGACACAAGCTTTAAATACTTACAATTAAAAGGAATTTATGCTACTTTTTTCTGTGAAATAATATTGGGAAGAAATGCACTGCCATTCGATAAAAATACTATATTCAGAATTTATCCATGTCTCCACTCCACATTTTGAAGATGGAAATTGCCATTATGTTTTGATCTCGTGCGAGTTTTTTGCCACGAGACTCACCTGTGTGATTAAAGCCTTATCAACCAAAATGCAACAGACGTCTGCTCGTTTTACACGCTGCAATGAGAGAGCGACGAGTCGTGACAATGAGTGCTTTCTTGACTAAAAACAATCAAAAGTTAATGAAGAAAATGAGGGATATTACTGTGGATAGTACGGATAAAGATGCAGAAGTAGCCGAGCGAAAACCAGCAAAAATCTGAACATTTGTACTGCAATGGATGTGATTGTTTCCATGGGTGGGGCACAACTAAATGTCAGCACCCAAGACAAAATAAAGAGGGTGCAGCTTACAAAAAAATTGAGTGGAGAAGGCTCTTTCAGCTTGGTGCAGTGTCCACAGGAGAATATATAAGTTAAAGGCAAAGAAAACTATTCAGTGAAAAGCAAAAATGGAAAAAACTGTGTTAATTCTTTATATATATATATATTTTTAGAATTACCAGGCTGTAATATTTTGATTAAAATAATATTTATACTCTTTTTATTTTACCTAAACAATAATTACGTTGTTATTAACAAAATCATTAAAATGAACAGTTTGTGTAGTTTTTATATTGTACTATTGGCAAAAGTCAATCTTTGCCTACGGTTTCTACCGTATACTCTGCTACCACTTTTGGGATGCATAAACGTCATGTTGGGATGCCGAATTTTTTTTGACATCCAAGGGATGCACTACTTTTTTGAGGTAAAATGAACTCTGATTCTGCGTAAATTACAATTGAAGCAAATACCAAAAATTATAACAGGACTCAAGATTTTTATTTCTTCTCTTTTCTTTGTCCTTCTTTGAATAGAAATATCCCATTGTATGGCAAGGCCTACTGGCACTGAAGAATGATCAGGCTGCGGTTCAATTGCACTTTGTTTCTGGCAACACGCTGTTGGCCCAACGCTCTCTGCCACCCCGAGAGGGAGGTCCTCTTCTCCGTATTGTCCAGAGGATGAGGCTCGAGGCTTCCCAGTTGGACAGTGTGGCACGCAGGATGACTGTGAGTATTTACTGTTTGAACGCCTCTCGTAAGGATGTTCTGAAATTCCTTTGAATAAATTTAATGAGACTAACAAATGGAGGTTTGATTACAAATTTATGAATGTTAATTAAAAATCCAATTAGCCTAATATAAAAATAATGCATTTATGTTACTTCCAGTTCAATGTTCCAGTTCTAATAAAGACATTTACTTTGTGTTAGGTGGAGAATGATTACTGTTTGCTACTAGCGCTACCCTGTGGTCGAGACCAAGAAGATGTCCTCGGTCAAACTCAAGCCTTGAAAAGTGGCTTTATCACTTACCTACAAGCCAAACAGGCTGCTGGCATCATCAATGTGCCCAATCCTGGCTCCAATCAGGTCTGTGATCATTTATATTTTAACTGTTCTATCTTTATTTTTAAAGGTTATGTGTGTTTCTTATTCCCCTCTCTCATTATGCTGTTTCTTTTTGGATTCACAGCCAGCTTATGTGGTGCAGATTTTCCCGCCATGTGAATTCTCTGAGAGCCACCTTTCACACCTGGCTCCAGATCTTCTCAACAGCATCTCCAGTATTTCCCCTCACCTCATGATTGTCATTGCCTCTGTTTAATTACCTCCATGATTTCCTTGAAAAAAGCAAACACCAGCCCTTTTGGACTTGTCCAGTTATGTAAACTGGAATTGCCTCATATTATTTATGAGTTTAATGACATTTTCTCAAAATCTAATTTAGCATGCACTCGCCTTTTCTTCCTTTACTTCACCAAGTCCTTAAGTCACTCAATGATGTGGAATTCCAAAAACTTATGGACAGGAACTTGAAGGGTGGAATAACGATTTCTTTTTTGGATCATTTCCAATTTGTTTTTCTTTCACATTGTTTTTTTTCCATTTTTGAATGGAGATGTTTCGCATAACCTTTTTTAAATCATAGCATCCATAAAGCTATGGCTTGAGACCTTCCTACAGAATATTTTTTACCTTCATAAAAGCTATTGTGATTTTTTTTTAAGAAAAAAGAAACAATGTGAGAAGTCATTGCACTATGTTTAAGAAAATATTGTGAACTCTGTACAGATTCGAGTATAAAATGATACATGTTATGGAATTACTCCTGTGATCAGCCATGCTTGTGCAAGAAAAAAAAATTTGCCTAGAAAATAATCAAGAATCTTTTCAGTCTGATCAATCATACTGCTCTTATTCTTTCACCATCAACCAGCTTCTGTTAGTTCTGGGCTCAACTCTTCATTCCAAAGTGTTCCCTTCCCCAGGAACTCTTGAGGGAATGTTCAGAGTTGTACAGTTTACACTCAACGCCTCAACAGGGGACTATATAAAGAATATTTAATTTGTTTATTTTTTGCATCTTCTTTAAGCCTAAGGGTATTGCTGACAATTGTGAAACTGTAAATATTATAAATATTTAAGGACTGAAGCAGTTTGGGTAAACCAAGTGAATTATTTTACAGGACAGATCATTAAGTCTTTTCTTTCTTTCTGTGTTTCTTCTTTCTAGGACAGGAAGGGATGGGACAGTGGGGATGATCTGTATAGGATACAGTCGTAAAACCTGTGTAAATTTTTTTTAAAAATTGATTGTGTGCCAAAATGACTTTTGCAAGCACTCAACATAGGTAAACAGAATTTGATCAGAACTTATTTTCATATGTGACTTTGTAATTTGCCTCTCAGAATTTGCCTCTTTGATTCCTTTTTTTGTATTAGTCATCATCATAGCTCTTTAACCATGGTGATTTTACATTAAGAAATTGAATCCTCCACTTTGTGGACCCGTTGTATTGTAGGAATTTATTCCTGTGTTCCATTTTACTTTTCCCTGTTGTCTTGTACTGCCCCCTGCTGTCTGGAAGTCATACTCATTTGTTCGTGACAGCAGCCTGAGGTCATTTGTCAGATGTGATATTGTGTGTTTTATTTTGAAATCTTAAATGGTAAAGCAAAATCATCGAGGCAAAGAATGTGACTTGTCATTATGCCGCTAATGGATGTGTTGATCATCTGTCTCCACTCTCCTAACTGTCCTCTTCAGCCAAGCTGTAAATACCAATCTCTTTAAGCTGTGCTCTTGTGTATCATCTCCATTTGTAATTGTCTTTCTTCAGGGTCCTAATTTTTGTTTTGTGTAACAAAACAAAGCAGTCTGAAAGAAACAGGAGATTAGGCATGTGAAACCGATGCTGAAAGTAAAACCATGCTTGTCAGTTTTGTGATGTAAATATTTCTATGACTGCAAGCTGAATACTCTTATGGTTATGTTGAAGGCACTTATAATTTTTGATAAACAAAAAATAAGAAAATGAAAAAAAAAAACTTAAAAAAGTTATTAATACGAAAACCGTCTTTTGATCAATCTTCATTTTGAGTGTTTTTTGCTGTTCCTCCATGAGGACATTTTAAACTGTAAATTAATGGTTGTTTAACTTACTTATGAAGATCATTAAATGGTCCATCACTCTTGGTTTGTGTTTTTGTGAACTGCATTAAAAAATTATTTATTTTGAGCAACTGACGTGAAATATTTTATATAGAGTGCTGACTGTTAACCGCTGAAATCTACATTACCTGATCTTGAAACTTGAGACATCACCGTCCTCCTTTTAATCTGCAGTTCTATCAGCAGACAGAAGATGTCAACATTCACCTAAACTACATAACAGGTTCAAGCCAGAAGTCAACCGAGCCTGCAGTTCTTTGCTTTGAGATGCTGGTCCTGCAGATGAGTGTTTAGCAGCTCATCGTCTGCATAAACATTTGTGAGAAGCGCTTCTCAATGCTTCTCAAACAGTGGTGCGCGCCCTCAACGGGGTCGCGCGTGGCCCCGGAGAACGTCCATGTAACACAAAGTGTAATTGCTCATCCGCTACAGTAGATGGCAGTGGTGCGGTCAGGTCTACATGTATTGTGTCAATTAACTGTAATTAGAAGGGAGTGCGCAGCGAGTACACGGACGCGCGCACTCACACACACACACACACACACACACACACACACACACACACACACACACACACATATACATACACCAATGAACGTGCATGGTGGGGGGCACAAAGTGTTTGGGGGGGGGGGGGGGGGGGCTAGCAGAAAATATTTGAGCAGCACAGATGGGTGGGTTTTCTATGTTGCCAATCTGATTACTACATTCTTAAGATTCAAGTCTTCACTGTATATTAAATAATGATGAAACTGATGAAATAATTATTTTTACAGCATTTAGGACATTTAGGATAATCTAATTACAGACTATATAACATTTAGGATAATATAATAACAGACTATGGTAGCACTCTGTTAAAGGTTAATGAAAAGATCCTTTAATATTTTTGTGGCCTGACATATTCACACAGCTATGGGGAAAACAAAGGAGCACAATGAGGGTATTCACTCATCCCACGGGAAATGGTTTCCATGTTTTCAGGAATTTTAAGACAGTGGCTTGAACATTAAGGTTTCCGGCTGCATCGTCAAATTCAAGAATACACTAGCTGGGAGATTCCCGAGATGGATGAATACAGGGAGTTAGTGGTGATTGCAGTTCTATTTGGGAACATTTGTGGTTGGAACTGCAGGATTAGTCATTAATCTTGGATGTGCACATTAGAGGGCAATCAAATGGAAATGGCTTGGGAAAAGACGCCGGCAACATTTTACAATTTCTAGTTTAAGATATTTATGTAACACAATAGAAAAACATATTTCTAGTATATTAGTATACTAGTATATTTGACTTACTGAGTAAGTCAAAGGTTTCCATGAAAAACAAAAAACAAAACGCTCTACGCTGAGGAAAACCAGCTGCAGTGACATAAGTTGATGATTGAGCACCAAAAAGAACGTGAAGAGGGCCGACCCACTCTTTACAGTTTCTCCTGCCATGACGCCTCCACCAGGAAGAAGAAGAGGTTGGGCATAAGTGATTTATAGTGTCCTGACAGGTCAAGGCTTGGAATGATAATTGAGGCTCTGATTGCAGCGTGAGAAGAAGCAGATTCTATTCAGACATGGCAGTAATAAGAAAATACCAAGGCATGAGTCTTGTGTGCATGTTGCTCCACCTTGTAGCCCAGATTTGCATTTCTTCCAAGATAACAGCCCATTATTCTGGGCAATGAAGTCAACCAGTTGATGTGAATATCTGGGGGATTCCTCTCTTCAATTGTTTGCCAGAAGATCTCCTTTTGAATGCCCAATTTTAACTACAGGATGAAAAGTATGTTTAGAATCCAGAGATTGGTTTTCCAGACCCTGGTAGGTGCCTGTTTACCTCTGTATGTCCTTGTGGCACTGAATTCCCAACATTACATAGTGGCGTCTGGACAATTTGTACATACGTACACATGTTCAAAGATTAAACCAAGAAAACAGGACACTCATAAAATATTTTGCTGTATATTTATGTAAGTGTTGTCCATAAATCTTTTAGCCGTGTCACATGGGCAATCTATACCAATAATCAAATGCTGAGGACAGTAAAAATCCAACATGATGAATGGTTTTACTGTTGCTCAGAGCAAAGGATAAGCCGTGCTACACGATGGATACGAGGAAATTATAATAAGGAAACCTCAACACATAGGTGCTCGGGTGCTTTTCTTGAAAAACCTTTTAAAGGCTTTTACCTTCATAGCAAACAGCAGTAATTTTAGCTTTACAAACGTCCTGAAGGCCGACTCGCGGTTGTAGCTGATTCGATGCAGCTGCTTGGAAGAATATTGTTGCAGCATTGTTGTGATTTTTTTTTCCAGGTCATGGACATTTGGAAGCTTTTGTATTTGTGTGGATTCTTCCCTCATGTGATACTGCTAGCATTTGGGTTGTTAACTGCCATTGTTAGTGTTGGTACAGTACAGAAAACTTTCATAATAGCTGGTAAGTTTTTCAGTATTGAAATGAAAAATCACTCTTCAGGACATGTGTACCACCCTTTCCATCTGACCACCACAAATCTGTTGATATCGCTTACAGTTACTACTGTGTCATTAAGTTTCAATTAAATGTTTAGTTTGACCCAGTTTGTACAGTAAACAATACAAATGAGAAGAAAATACATATAATATTTTAATTACTTTTAAAAATAATGTATTGCATGCAGAATATTTTTTATTTATTTAATAGATTGTCAAACAAACACTTAACTAGTAACACATCTGGGCACATTCTCAAGCCTTTCTTAAAAATATAATTTGTCTTTTAATAGTTTTGTCAGAAATTATGTGTAATTTTAGAATGACTAACCTTTTACCCAGTGTAAGGAATAAAAATAAATTATACTGTATTCACAAATTTTAAAACTTTAAATATCAGGGTTATTTTTACCTTAAATGCTTCAAAAAACAAAACAAAACACAACAACATTAAAGGAAGAGGTCATTTTTCAAATATATAATGGAGTGGTTGAGAAAATAAAATAAAGAAATATTTTGAACATTTCTGTGTGACTGAGGCGCACTGGCGTTGCGCACGGAGTTTGCCCCGCCTCACGCCCTAAGATAGCTGGGATAGGTTCTAGCTCCCTGTGACCCGCTACGGTGGATAAAGTGGTTCAGAAGACAAATTTTTGTGTCTTCCGAACCGCTTTATTTTGTGAAAATTACCCTGATGTGATTTTTCTGATTTTTCTGAATTTATTTTTCTGATAAATTCAACAATTAATGCAATAATTAATTGTTAATTAAATTAATTAATAATTAATAATTAATTAATTAAACTACAAGCCTGATGGTTTTAGCCTGTGGTCTCATTACACATTACTGCTTTCTCTTTAATGCATATATTAAATCTAAACTACTGATAATACATGACATCATAAGCTACAAAACTGCTCAACTCATGTATAAAGCTGCCAATAATAGTTTACCACAAAATATATTAGCACAAATTCAGAATAATAAATCCAGCTATCAATTGAAAGGAACCACAGCATTTTTACAGAAGAAAGCAAGAACTACATTAAAAACATTTTCGTTATGTTTTACTGGTGTCAAACTTTGGAAAAAACTGGACAACAAAGTTAGGAGTCTAGGAACTCTATCTGCCTTTAAAAAAGCTTTTAAAAACTTGACTTTGCAAGGTTATATTTCTTTCGCAAATGATGGTTAATATATCAGATTGGTATGGCTTATTATACTAAATGTGTCAGGCCTGTGGAAAAATATCGCTGTGATCTTAGTGCAGCAAACGAGACAGTGAACTGATAAAGACGTATGCAAACACACTTGTCTACTGGACTGAATGGACGATTCAAAACAACAAGGTACCAAAATCAAATAATTTAAATGTGATGTGTAATGTATGAATCTGGTTGATGATGTGTTGTAAGGAGAGAGATGTTGTTGATTCAGGGAACGGGAATTTCACAAGCCAATGGCTTCTACCCGTCAACCTTTTTTTCTTTTCAGATGTTGTTGTTGATGTTCCAAAACTGATGAAAGTGAAGTCTGCTGTAATAACATGTCTGGAAAGAAAAAATTAAATTGACTAAATAAACTGATTAAATAAATATAAAATGTAAAAAAGGTAAAAGAACAACAATGTGTATGGAACTTTTTAACTCTGTTGCTTTTTGTTTCCATGAAATAATCTTTGTGAAGTTCATGGGGACAAAACTTCTTACATTTATTTTGTTGAGTGATGTTGGCAGAAGACTTACCATATGTGTGTTTGTAATTTTTAATATGTAAAACACATTTAATGTATTAAAAATAGCCATTCTTTATTGTCATCACATGACCTTCATCACATGACTAATCCAGTTTGTCATTAATTGTGGTCGATCCTTACAGCCTCAACTACGCAGAGATAACAGTATTGACAGAATATGCTTTTGTTGGAACACTCCAATATAGTTACAGCATCATTTATTGCGACACAATGATATATATAAATACACAGAACAAATGTAAAAACAACATTAAGTACATAAAGTACTTATTTTCATAAAACAGCCACTCACAAAGCAGACATGGCTGCTTCCATGACGAGTGCAACAGGCTGTCATAAAACAGAAGCAGGTATTTTTGCTTGTTCTACAGTTACTGCTTGTTGGTGATGACGTAAATTGTCAGTGTTTGGGAGATAAACCTGAATCTTGCCTGAATCTTACTAGTAAATGCTTTAATCTTAATGTGAGTATATACAGACAAAACATGGAACGACTTCCATATGACACTGTTTTAGAATCAGAGCAGTGTGACCAGCAAGGACAAGAGACAAAAGCCTTGCTGATAGATGCACTGAAATACACTGGAAAACACTGAGAAGGCACTCACATTAAAATTGTCATCGATTTATTAATTATCAAATTTTCCATAATCTAGTTTAACCTTCAATCCATCTTGTAAGCTTGCAAACAAAATGTCAGGCCAACAATATGGTAACATAGCTGACTAATACCTGGCTAAGTACAGTGATAATTCTTTTCCAGGCTTAATATGAAAGCTCAGCATCAGGCAAATACCACCGAATGAAAGGCAGAGATGAGATCACCCCACTTTACAATGGACAAGAGCAATAGATCAAGTGACTGATGGGGTCACAGTACACATTAGGTGTGGACAGGCAGCGCTGTAGTTATATGGCCTCACCCTAGTGACTCAAAGCCTCATAAACACCTACCTCTGACATCAGGCCTCAGTGTCCTGGTCGAAATTCGATATCTGTCCTCCAGTGTGTCAACTTTAATATTCTGTTTCATACATCCTTCATATTGTTTCAACCTCTGTATGGTTGTTTAACAACAGAAAATAGAAGTATTGAGTAAATCAGAATCAGAGAATCAGTCTTTATTTGTCATGCTGACACACGTTTTCACATATGACAGTACGTTCACATTTTACTTGACAGTAAAATGATACACAAATCAGGTTACTGATGATACGTTTGACTTAATTGTTTTACAAGAAAACTGATTATTTCACCAACAAAAGTGCAGATGGGAACCAAAAGGTAGTATTGGGAACACAGTCCGATGTCCTTCAGTGAAACATGGTTACACAGGGACGTTCTGATTCTGAAATAATCTCAAAAGATGACTAAATTACTACTAGTTCAGTCAGTAAGGTACAGTATAAACTTTACACACTCAGGCTACACATTCTTTCTGATGCTCTTCCCTTATGCATGCAGTATCCCTTACACATACTAAATCTTATTTTCTGTTGTCAGGTGGAGCCATTGATTTAGTCGTTGTGTTCTTATCGGCAAGTCTTAACTAACCAGTAGCATCATTACCCACAGTCATTACCAGCCAGTCATCTTACTACAGTCTTTTTAAATATCACTATCTTCATCTCTCTAGTCCTTTCGTACTGCAGTTTTTGCACGTCCACCTCCCAATCACTACTTATTCTTCTAGATTCACCACTGTCATTGTTCCCCAGCTTCAGCAGTTTCATCAGCCAACACCACCAGTCTTTGGACTAGGAGGGGGATATACTGTACTGTATATGTAACTTGCTGCTACTCAGGACAGAAGCGATTTGATCTCAATCAGTGTAAGTGCCAAAGACTTTCTGATACCAAAGACTTTCTAACATATCATCACACATCATTTGATAACAATAAACTTCTCATTTTCTTCAACCGCTAATCTCTCCTCATTGAATTGTTTGCATATAATAAGCATTGATGAAACCAACATTAAAGGCTTATGAACTTGGATTCCATCAGGCAGCATTACATTACAGGACAACATAATCTTTTGAAGCATGTTACGACATGGGCTCAGGAACACTTTGGAGAACTGCGCTCAGTACCCAGAGTTCATCACTATCTATCCAGAAACACTTTTCTGCCAAGAGTTCTTCTGAGATTCTACTGAGTTAAATTGCTCGTTCCATTCCTTCTGACAAGTTCACATTTCAGTTGTTTTTTTCAAATCATGAAAGAGGAAAAGGACCTTTCAGTTTTCTATCAGTCTAAAAGCCCTATGGAGGGTGTTATGAGCCAACATATGGGTAAATTGCATTGGACCTCTGTTGAAAATGTGTGGTACATATGGCAACTGAGACTTGAGGTTGTTGAGAAACTGATGTTTTACATTAAAGAGTGAAATATTTCCACATCCACAACCTTGACCTCAAATATCCGGTCTTATAAAATGTTCACTAAGTGTTGTTAAAAGAAAACGCAAAGTATGACAACAGTAAATATGAACCTGTGCTTCAATTTTTTTGAAATCAATCAGATTGAGTTTGTAATCCTATGAAACATTTAAATACAGGTATATCAATTTTAATTTTCAATATCTTGTCTTTGTACTGTACTCATTCACATTTTAGTTGAAATGGATATGCAGATTGTTGCTTTCTGTGTTCATCATTCAGCATTTTTGGAATTGGCATTGTGTTTGCTGTTCTTAAAAATAGGCTAATAAACATCTTCAGAGGAATATAAAAATGAATTCAGTGTGCTTATATGTTAATAGCTCCACAGCAAAAACTCTCATCCTAAAGCTCAAACTAGATTCACTACATCTTACCACATTAAGACAGGTTTACATGTGACAATATAAAAAGCACTGTACACTGTACTGTTGAAATGGTGTACACAATGCTTAAATCCTAGTAATAGTAATATTAATCCCAGTAATATATGCATGATTTGACTTGAACTAACTAGAGTGTGCTACTAATTTCCCTGCGGGGATTATAATCAGTATATGTAAAAAAAATAAAATAAATAAAAAACAAAAAATAAATTAGTTCTAATAGTGTTTGGCATGGTGGTAATGGGTAGCGCTGTTGACTCACAGCAAGAAAGTTCTGGGTTCTGTTCTGTGCAGACTTTGTATGTTCTCCCCTTTTCTGCATTATACCAAATTGTCCATGAGTGTGAGCATGCATAGTTGTTTGTTTGTCTTGCCTTTTGTGTGGCTCCACAATTAGCTGGTGTCTCAACCGGGGTGTACCCCACCCCTCGCCCGTAGTCAGCTGAGAAAGGCTCCAGCAGACCTCCTGTCAGATCTACTGTATTTTTTAATATTTACACACAACAAATAGACTGAGTACATATGTACAGAAGTGTGCAGTAAGTATTCTACGCTGTTGCATTCAAATTAGGCATGGCTGCTGATAATGCTATGGTCTGTATGCTACAGTGGGACTGTATGCATGTCTTGTTCCATTCCCTCCTCTTAGAGCATCAAGATTTGACTCCAGAGAGTTGTAAAGTTGATTTGTGGTTCTTTTAGCATTTTAGTGAAAATAAAGGCAGGCTTGTGCCTTGCCCTCTTTCATCCTTCATCTATTCTGGACTCAACCACTGACAACTGTGTCTCAGGTGTCAGAACTGGACCCAGGTCACTTAAATTGGGTCAGGCTAAAACATTGTTTAGCCTTACTCACTCTGGAATAGGTTTCCCGAGGCTGGGCAGAGGGAGGACAAAGAGCGATTATGCCAGCAGGATATGTTGATTGTTCAGATTGGTCCGTCTGCTCAGCACTGAGCACACTTACAGGGAAAATGATTGGAATGGAATTTGTTGAGACTGGAGCATGGAGAAGAAAAAAGATGTATAAAGCACAAAGTAAAGCATTTACCATGGACAGTAAGTCCTCTCCTATAATTTCTCTGCGGAACAGTAATTTTTCAGTCCCTCCATTGCTACTTATTGAAACCCATCTGCCAATTATCAATGGGCACAAACAAGCTATGAGCTGTTTACAAGAACATCATTGCTGCCCTCAAACCTTAGCCACGCTATGATTAATGGAAAGCTGTGGTCTCACCACAGACTTAGACTTTTACAAAAGTCCAGTTTCACATACATTTGTCTTGAGGGACTAGAGCTTTTTAAGATGTGTAAACTTTAATTATGTAAGAGCGGTTGGTTGAACTTAGTCCAGGATGTAATGTTTCCTCTTTTGTTTAACTTACAACAATGTATTCCTGAGCAAACAATTTCTCATCCTGAATCCTGTTCCATCTAAAGTCAGGTTTTAAGACTGGGTACTCTCTTGCAGTTTAACATGACCAAATACAAAGGCGACTGCTGAATTTCCCATGTTAACTGAATTGAGTTGTCTTGCTCAGCTAACACTTAAACAAGGAGACATTAAGGCTAGTGCTGGTTTTCAAAACGCAGAAGTTATCAGGTGGTGTTTGTCACCAGAAAAGCTGGAACCAAGTGTTAGAGGTTAATGTTAACACCAAGTCTCTTTCTGTTGTGTCATACCAAAAGAATGGAGATTAACGATCTAGGATCATAATGCTAAATTTGTGCATATAGCTTTCTCTGAACATAGAGGAGGCAATTTACATCCAGAGGCAGATTTACATTTGGGCCTATCACGCAGTGGCCAAAAGCTCAAGTCAGTGCCAAGCTGCCTGAAGGTGCTGTACTACTAATGGTTACCAGATGCTCTGGAACACTTCTCATTATTAGCACTTCATTTAAAAGTCCAGTCAAATAAATATACAGAGACACAATTTTTCACATCCAAAAGAGTTTATGACCTGAAAGTATTTTACCTCATTGACCTGTGTCTCTGCTGTCAGTTGTCACGGTAGCTGATTTCTCAGTGAAGCGATTTCAAACAAACTCTTCAGAATAGTCAAGTAGACATGGCCATCATATCAATCAATCACTTCAAATATCAATGCAAATGGAATTCAATTTAGTTACCTTGTCTCATTATGATCCAGGTCACGGGGATAGCAGTTTGAGCAGCAAAGGTCAGACACTTCTTTCTCCGGCCACTTCCACCAACTTCTCTGGGGATCCCAAGGTTTTCCCAGGTCAGCTGAGAGATATAATCTCTACAGCTAGTCCTGGATCTGCCTCAGGGTCTTTTCCCAGCTGGACATGCTTAGAACACCTCTATGGAATGGCGTTCAGGGGGCAACTCGACCAGATGCCTAAACAACCTCCATTTGATGCGGGGGGAGCAGCAGCTCTACTTTGAGGTCTCTTGGATGTCTGAGGTCCTCATCCTCATAAGGCTCAGACCAGCCACTTCGGGGAGAAAACTAATTTCAACCGCATGTAGTCATGGATTTATCCTTTCAGTCATTGTCTAGAGCACAAAGGAGATGGTTGGAATGAAGGCAGAGCGGTAAATGGGGAGCTTTTCTTTGTGGCTGAAATCTCTACCATCTTGGACTAGTTGAGCGACCGGTTGAGCAACCATTTGATAGTCTACTTCCCGTTTCATTTTTCCCTCACTTGTGAATGAGACCCCAAGATTCTCAAAATCTTCCGATTGAGGGAGAGACTCTTCTGGAGTGGGTACTCCATTTTTTCTTGGCTGAATCCATGGTCTCAGATTGAGAGGTGCTGATCCTCATCCCAGCCACTTCACACTCAGCTGCAAACAACTCCAGTACATGTTGGAGGTCAATGTTTGATTAGGCCAATAGGACCACATCATCTGCTAAAAAGCAGAGACAGAATCTCAAGGCCACCAAACCTGCCACCTTCCACCACGTGGCTACACCTAGAGATTCTGTCCACAAAAGTTATGAGCAGAACTGGTGACAAGGTGCAACGCTGGCGGAGTCCAACCACAACATGAAATGAGTCTGACTTACTGTCAGCAATGCAAACCAGAATCTGACTCCAGGGATACAGATTGGATAGCCCGTAGCAACGAACCATCCACTCCATACTCCCAAAACTCTTCAGAAAGGATGCTTCATGGGACACAACCCTAAGCTTTCTCCAGGTCCACATAGCACATGTGGACTGGTTGGGCAAAACTCTCTTTCCCCCTTCAATAGCCTTGTGAGAATATAGAGCTGGTCCAGTGTTCCGCAACCAGGGTGAAAACCCTACTGTTCCTCCTGTATCTCCAGGTTGAACTCACCGCTGGAGTCTCCTCTCCATAGCCCTGAGTAGACTTTCCTGGGGAGGCTGATCAGTGTGATCCCCCTGTAGTTTGCAACACACTGTCTGGTCACCCTTCTTAACAAGGGGAACCACCTCCCCAGTGTGGCACTCTACCCATTGTCCTCGCAATGCTGAAAAGACGTGTCAGCAATGACACCTCTCCAACATCCAGAGCCTTGAGATTCATACTGCTATGGAGCTGTTTGACAGCTGCAGAGACTTCAGCCTGAGATGAGAACCCATATCCAAAGCATCTTGCTCTGTTTCCTCATTGGAATGTGTGTCAGTAGGATTGAGGAGATTTTCTGAGAGTCAGGAAATACCCGAGTTTTACCAATGGTGAAAAAAAAAACCTGTACTCACATCCGACCAATGTTAACAAGCTTAAGTAAGGCAGTGAATGTTGTATTTCCATTACTCATGAGACTTTAGCTTCACATATCCTCATAATTATCACATAATTATCACATATTCACATAATTATGTGAACCCGCAATAGTTGTTGCGGGTTATTCTTGAACATTTCAACTTACAAGTATATACATGAATTCAAGGAAACTAACTTAAAGGATCTTAGTTGTGCAACTAATTAAATACCCTCGAACACTGTTACCGGCCAAATGATTTTTGTTGGAAACAGTGGATGAGGCTGATAAGTCCCATAGGAATGTGTGTGGGTTGGAGTCACAGAACAAAACGTATGGTATGCTCCTCAAACATTCACTCTCATGACAAAGCTAATTTTCTTTTTTTACAGCGCCCTTGTGCTAACAGGCAGACCTCATCAGCCTCACAGGTGCAGTGAAAGACTTGGAATGCTGCGGTATTCAGTGTTTGTTGAAAGAGATCAACAAGTGACAACAGGCTCTCGATGCAGCTCTCCTGACAGACGGGCATTGAAATGAGCTGCCATCGCATTGGCAGCTGTGATGTGCACTGCTCCAACTTCCCCACCAGCAACCAGCGACTCCTACGGGGTTTGAATTCAGCGACTGTAATTCAGAAGAGAAGCAAGTGGACTGTATGAGTTGAATCAATGGATTTAACAGCTGCAGGCAGCCATACGGTTTAAACAATGAAACATGACAACCCCTCCTGACAGCAGTTCTAGTGTGTGTTTATAGTGATTTGCCATCTGGAAGGTACTGTAATTTTAGGTGTGTCAAGAGCTTTAAAGATTTCGGACATTTTCATACGTAAGACAGCAGGTCAATGTATCCAGAGTTCCTCTGCAGATGAGGAAGAAAAACGACAACACCTCTCATATACATCATCATCATCATCATCATCACCATCATCATCATCATCATCATCATCATCATCATCATCATCATCATCATCATCATCATCACCATCATCATCATCATCATCATCATCATCATCATCATCATCATCATTATCATTATCATCATCATTTTATTGTTCTTCTTTTGAACCTCATTCTCACTGACACAAGATTAAAGCTTTTTTATGGGCTGAGTAACATTTCAGGGAGTTAGAAATCAAAAACCTCAAATTAAATAATAAAATATAATAACTCTCAATCAAAAAACATTTTTAAACAAACTTATATTACTTCCCATCATTGTGCCATTATAACAGTAGTAAATCTGCAAGTAATGATAATTTTATCAAAAACAATAGTAATTATGACTCTTGGGACATGAGATGTCATTGTTAAGAGTATTTGGTTATTCTCTAAGTAATTCATGATGAGAGACCCCTTTCACAAGACATTTGATAGAATAACATATAATTATTGATCAGTGAGGCTTCAGAACTATTAGAATGGTTTCATGAGTGTGTGGGATGCATTGCTTAGAGGAGTGATTCTATAATAGCTAGGGAAATTAATCTCCTTATTAATTTCATCCTATAGATGTTACTTTATCCAGTGGTTCTCTCCTCACCTCACTTAGATTAGTGCTGTCCTCTCTGTCCTGATCCCTCAGAGTCTTGTAACCGCTATTTCTATTGCAATACTGTTAATAAAAATATGAGTAAAGCAATAGTGGAATTCAGAGTGGAACATAAGGAGAATGGGTCTACTCTCTCCTCTCTGTTATCACAGGGGTAGACCATGCTCACTTTATACCGTAAGCAGTCTGTGCTGGAGGATCAGAACGTGGCACTACTCTGGTTGCATCTACTTTAACAATGAGTCACCATAAAATGAACGCTGACTTTTGGGATCGAGTCAGGGGGAATGCAGGGGACAGAGACAGGAAGTGTGTGGTAAGTTCATTCAATTTCTACCGCTTTATCCGCTGTGGCGGGTTGCGGGGAACTGGAGCTTATCCCAGTTGTCTAAGGGCTTGAGGCGGGGGAAACTCCGGGCACGACCCCAGTGCACCCCAGGTGTGTGGAACTTGTCAACTTGTATCCATTATGCCCTTGGTTTAATTGATCATAAGTTCATTGATAAGTTCAAGGTTCGTGAAGAATACATAAGCATTAACTAGTTAAGTGAAAATATATAACTTCCAATCCTGTTATTGGTTGGGCAATACTAGTCAGTCCAGAAAACCTATGTCATAGACAACCCCCCTTTGCATGCCTACAGGCCCCCTTGTGTGTGTGTGTGTGTGTGTGTGTGTGTGTGTGTGTGTGTGTGTGTGTGTGTGTGTGTGTGTGTGTGTGTGTGTGTGTGTGTGTGTGTGTGTGTGTGTGTGTGCTACAGGGGTCTGCACTCTCTAACATGTATGTATGTGTTTGAACTACTAACTAGAGTGCATTCTTAATTTCCCTTGGGGTATCAAATAAATACATAAAATAAAAATAAAAATAAACACCAGAGAAAACACACACACACGCACACATACACGCACACACACACACACACACACACACACACACACACACACACACACACACACACACACAGACACACACACACACACACACACACACACACACACAGCTGTCCCAACACTTTCACTGCCATTACAGCCTGTCATTACTTGCAGTCACACTTAGACATGCCTGACATGCCTACCTCAGCAAACCGCAAACCTCTGTGGGGAAGTGGGCTCTATCCTCCCAGACAGGTGCTGCTGTGATGACAATGCTTCATGTTGTGGATGGGGGAGGGGGGCAGTAATGATAGCTACAACTGTCTAATAATGGGAATATAATAATTAAAATTGTGACCAACAAGTGCTCTGTATGTTTGAACGTAATCTTGGGTAAAAACAGCTCAGACTTAAAGCTAACTAGAGATAAAGTGGAGCTACGGGAAGGTTTACATGTCAGACATGACGACATGGGAAGGTTAGGCTGAGCAGAAGAAGAGCATGATGCATGAATCATGATGACTAATGACTGACCATTGTAATCCCATATAATGTGATATTTAACCTTTTTGGTGTAGAGTGTTTGCCCATTGTGTGACTCCATAGCCATTTCATAAATCTTCAGCAAAGTGTGTGCACACATCATCCATATGCTGGAGTGTTTGCCTTTTTCTATTTGGAATATTTTATAGTTTTTATTTTTTATGTCACCACAGCAATAAAAGAATGAGATTGGTTTTTGAAGCATACTTTGCAAACCGTATGTTCTTTCTTTCAAGCCTGTATACATAAACCAGTGATGATGTGAAATGCATCTATTTGGTTTTCATTATCATGATTTTGATATTTACTTTTGCTAAACTGAAAGACCTTGCTTCTCGTGCAAATACACAGTTTGATACTGTGGGGGCTTGGGGGGGGGATATGCCATCTTCTGATGGTTCTTGTTTAAATAACTAAAGAACAGTCTGGCTTGGAGTCTTGGCTTGAGAGTTTAGTTTTGAATGAGCTCAGCAAAAGTAATTATCATGTTCTGTGAACATAAATAAGTAGTTTCATGTGGCAGAATACTGGCAGAATTCCTCGTTTTGCTTTCAAAGAAAGTTGTTGGGGCCTGAGCAAATGGAAGAGCTGTGCTCTGTGTTGTCGATCACCTGTTAGTAATTGGTGTTGACAAGATGGGTGGAGGGGAATGGAAACTACAGATATTTATCTTACTGTTGATCTTTAAACTTACCTTCCACAGCAAGACAATGTACTTTTAAGCTTAGTCAGCAATTTAAGAGCAATTTAAATGTATTATTGTTGTCACTTTCAAATCATCCAGCTTCCATTGGAGTGTTAGCTGTTAACTATGCAACGGTGTTGTTTTGTAGATGTTGGGACCAGAGGAGGGTGAAATGCCAGCTGATTCTTAACGTTTTGTTGGTAATAACCAAAATAATGATGTCATGCTTATGGGAGGCAGTAATTTGTTTCCTTCTCAGGAAGACTGGATGAGATAGGGGAGGACCTAAATGAATAAAGGGAGCTCGGAATACGAATACATCATGTAAGCAGAAACCATTTCCAGTGGTTTGGTAATCAGACTGTGAGGAGACCAGAGCTGGGACACAACAGAGGGCCGTTCCATCTGGTTCTGGGAACATCTCTGTGTTGTCTTTGAGTATTCTTCCACTGCAATTCAGGGTAAGAGGGGGGATGGGCAGGAAATGGGCAGCATCCATCCATCCATTCATCCATCCATCTTCAACCACTTATCCGGGGCTGGGTCGCAGGGGCAACATGCTTCTCCCCACACACCTCCTCCAGCTCCTCCAGAGGTATTCCGAGGTGTTCCCAGGCCAGCCAATATAGTCCAACATAGTCCCTCCAGCGTGTCCTAGGTCTTCCCCGAGGTCTCCTTGCGGCAGGACATGCCTGGAATACCTCCCCGGGGAGGCGTCCAGGAGTTATCTGGAACAAATGCCAGAGCCACCTCAGCTTCGATGTGTAGAGGGTGAAGAGAATGGGGGAGAGCACGGTCCCCTGTGGCGCCCCCGTGCTGCTGGTCACCATAGAAGACAAACAGTCCCCCATATGGACGTACTGAGGTCTGTCCGTTAGGTAGTCCATGACCCAGCTCACAAGGTAGGGGTCCACAGCCATGGAGGTCAGTTTGCCCTGCAGGAGCAGGAGCTGGATGGTGTTGAAGGCGCTCGAAAAGTCAAAGAAGAGCACCCTGATGGCACAGCCCCTGTCGTCCAGGTATGAGAGCACACGGTGGAGGAGGTACAAGACAGCGTCGTCAACCCCAACCTTGGCTTGATAGGCGAACTGGATTGAGGAGAAGTATTCTTTCGAAGTATTCTTTCCACCGCCTGACAATATGCGAGTCAGGTTAACTGGCCGGCTTCATAGTGTCTGTAGGTATGAGTGTGTGTGTTTGTATTTGTCTGTCTATGTGTGGCTCTGCGGTGCACTTGCATCACGCCCTCAGTCAGCTAGAATAGGCTCCAGCTCCCCGTGACCCACCACAGCAGGTGAAGCTGTTGAAGATGGATGGATAGATGGATGGATGGACTGTAAATTTCCCAGTTTGGGATCAGTAAAGTATATCTTATCTTATCTTATCTTAAATAACAGACATACTAGGATTCTGATATTTAATAGTTTTAAATCCCTCATGAGAACAAAAGGAGACATTGACCCAGGATGGTGGCTCAGAGGTGGGACGTATCAACACACACATCCACTATCATGCCTGCTGGTTATTTTTTCTCTATCTGATAATATTGATATTATTCCATTGATTACCTCCACCAAGTAGCTCATGTCAACAGTCTGGTTTGGTTTTTTGTCTGTTTATCAGCATCACATTATGGGGAGATTATTTTGTCAGACTGGTAGCGGTGGTTTGTTGCTCCACCAGATATTTAACAGAATAATAGAACTTTATGAATCATAAGTGTGAACTTTACATTTGGAGATTAGCATACAGTATGTCAGAAATATGGATTCTTTGCCTTGTCAGTAGCTGTCCCTCTCAAAGTGCCTTTTTGGCCTTCTTTGTGGCCAAAAGAGGAGAAATAAGGCCCCCGACTCAAGAACATTAACGTTAACATATTCATGCATTCCTCATCCAAACACAACTCTCCATTTCCTTTTCCCATCAGATACCAGTGAGCCCAGTCAGGTTGTCTGGAACTGAATCAACAGGTGGCTTTCAGTGGAGGTTCTCAGCCCCCCCAGGGGCCCCTGGTCAGAGCTCGCAGCACGACCCTCCTCCTCAGCCCCTTAAGGAATCCATCTTGGCTATATTCTAAGCTCTCTTTTCCTTCTGCTCTTTCCTCTCTGCTTTGCTAAGCGTCCAAAGAGGCCTTTTGACTTGTAGTCACTCGATATGGAAGGAGGAGAGGAAGGAGGCGCCTGATGGAGCAGGTCATTCTACTTGGGTGAGCAAATGGGAACATCTGCCACTCCAGTTTGACCCGTGTCTCCAATAAAAAACATGGGAGGCGTCTGAGAATATGAGTACGTTCCAGCTCAGGGCATCGGAATTCTGAGATAATGTTGTGATAAAGAGTTGAATGAATGCAATGGTGCATCTAGGCTGCGTTTGCCCCTGCAAGGCAGATCAGTGCTTTCCGAAGACAGTTGGCTCTAATGAGGAGGAGGGGGGGGTGGGGGAGGAAATGGAGGACGAGGAGGTTTTGCAAAATTTAGTTAAGTTACAAAATCAGTGACATATTGCTGGGAATGGTCAGGTTTTTCTCTCTGAACAAAAGTGGATATTGAGAGGACCATTTTGATATCCAATTGAAATGAACTAAATATTTTACACTTTTTACAAAGAGATGATGTAATAGCACCTTGATTTGCAACTCCATCAAGGAAGGAATGTCTTTGCCAATGTGATTTTGTTTGTTTGTTTGTTTGTTTTTTAGCTGATTAATGATTAATGTTTTTAATTCTGTTCAAAAACAAGAAATTTGAAGCTCTAACTATGAAGTTTTATTGTTGTATACAAAGAGTTGTGATTTGTTGTCATTGAGCATTTATGAAGACCAAGTGTGTCAATCTTAAAGTGGAATTTTGTCCCATTCTTGATAGATATATGACTTCTCTAATGGTCCAATGTCTTCTTTTTATAGTGCTGGAAGAGCTTTGTCCAGGCTCTCTCAGTGTTTTTTGGTTATATTGTGATTTATACGTATATGCTGAATTTCTCAACAAGTGCATTGAGGGACATTGTTGTGAAGCTTTGGAGTATTTGTCCGTAGATTTTCAGAGTGGTGAACCTCACCTTATCTTTGCCTGGAATCATTGAGTCTTTGAAGGATTTTCCTTCCATAATGAGTCGTGATACGATCCCCCATTACCATTGTGT
The DNA here is from genome assembly GCA_013358685.1 of Antennarius maculatus. Taxonomy (NCBI): domain Eukaryota; kingdom Metazoa; phylum Chordata; class Actinopteri; order Lophiiformes; family Antennariidae; genus Antennarius; species Antennarius maculatus. The sequence continues at coordinate 10,939,700 of CM023607.1, read as the reverse complement.
CTCTTCACTGTTCATTCGTCCAACCACATTGTGCAGTACACAACTTTTCTAGTTTGCTCCAGTCACAATTTTTTAAAACAGAAAGTCCAGAATAAACGCAACCATACAATGATGAGGTAAAACTTAATATATTTAATCTTAGTAACATTTTCAATTTAATACATGTCAAAGAGGTTTAGAATTCAATGGCCTTATTATTCTTTAGCTCTATTAATTGAATTATTATTGTTGCGTTTAGCAGTAAAAGTAGCAGTAGTATTATTAAAAAAATTAGTTGTATTTGTAGAATATACGGTAGTAGCAGTAATGGCAGTAAAAATGCTCCTACTATCAATAGTAGTGATAAAAGTAGTGGCAGAAAAGGTAATGATAGTTGTACTAGTAAAATAATAATAGTTGTAGTAATAGAAGTTGTAGTAATAGAAGTTGTAGAATTAATAGTACCAGCAACAGCATTATAGTAGTGCTAATAGTAATAGTAGTAGTAGCAGTAGAAGTCAGTAGTTGCCATGGTCACTCCTTTATTTACTGAGCACAGAAAACTTAAAGACAGTTCCACTAAACAACGTGTGATGGAAGGCTAATGGAACACGTGTGTTAAAGAGTTAAATAAATACAGTTCTGTAAAGTCAGAAGAGCTTCTAGTGTGACATGAATGGTTGTGCATGTTAGACAGATCCATGTCAGCGTCAGCTGTTACTGAATGTTTCCGTTCAGTATCGGCCTCTTACGCTGTTCAAAATACAAATGACCACACTGAAGTCAACTACATGGGGTTGGTTTATATTACAAGTCAACACCTAGGTCACACATGGCCCCCAGCTATCCAACCACTCACCTCAACAGACACACCACACTACCAACATTTGTTCATTACCGTATACATACGCTGTGTATGTGTATAACTTACAGATGTCCTTACAGATGTCCTTGGTCTATGAAAATCCATCAATGCATGAATGGGTCCTACAATAATGTAGGATGAAACGTTTTAGCACTGTGTTGATTCCGTTTCTCACAGATAAATCGGTTGTGCTAACAGCTGTCGTGGAACAAAGTGAAGTGAACTGCGTTTCATTTGGGGCTGCTGAAAAGGCAAACATTTGGAAATGGTTTCCAGAACTTAGAATTAAAAAAACAAATTAAATCACCACCACTACTCTCATGTAAACTGACAAAACATTGTTCTTGTGAACACATGTGGATACACTTTGCGCTTTGTTATTGTGTTTTTGACTCTGTCATCCTGTAGTGTTAATTTTAAAACACTGCCAACGAGTGGCCTGGCCTACACACTACAGTGTTTGCTCACCATTTTGCACATCTGTGTACACAAGGATCATTTCCACAACTTTATCCTATAAACTGGGAACCTTTTTGCTCTGTTGCCATGTAAACATGGTCCAAGTGTTTCTTGGGGCATACATGAAATTTCATGATGTCATTCCTTAGACTGCTTATGCAAAATTAAGCATCTGCAGCTAATTTGTAATTCATCTGCATAAACAGTGCTGCCTTTATCAGGAAGCAGTAAACTTGTCACAATGAACCACTTTGTCATGGCAGGTCCTGAGCGTAGCTGGATCAACAGGTGTTCTGGGGGTGTGGTGTGTGTTTCCAGGAGGTGGAAGTTCTATAGATAATCAGACTAACAGATGAGCCAATATCCTGCTCCTGCATGTGCTGTCCTGGGCCACATTTGGTGTGCAATGTGTTTGTGTTGGTGGGAACAAAGACCCTGCTGTTTGCCCATCCACCATGGCTGCTGAAGTTGCTTTACACCTGTGCTTTGCAGCCCTCTCAGCACCCAACACCCCTGGACATACAACCCCCATCCTCCTAGTCCTCACACATATACTCCCCTCCACTTTAGTTCTCAGTTTACATCCTGCATTAGCTTTTAGTGCTGCATAACAAAGAGCAATACATATTCAAAAGCCTCCCTGGACTGGATAACGTACACGAGGCTCCACACGAGCCTCATGTTCCATATCAAAATGAAAGAGGGATGTTATCAGAGGTTTCTGCATTCCCCTCCTGCAAAACTCCGTTCATCCTTGAACCCATATGTACCTGTCCTCCCACTGTAGGTCTGAAGACAAGATGTAAGGGCCGAGACAGACACGTGAATGTGAGGATGACTGTGGAGGCAGGAATGGGCGGGAGAGAGCCTGGATTTTAGGGGTTCAAAAGCTTACAGAAAGCTGTGGAGTTACTCTGTGGTTTAAGGGAGTCTTTGTGAAACTGGAGCCCCCTGAGGGCATGGGGGGGGGGGGTTAGGGAGGGTTACAAGGGCCTGGGACACAGCCCTGTCTGGCTGGCCCACCTCTTTTCCCGTGGTGTCAGCATCACAGGTGTGTGAGTGACAATGTGTGTTTTAAACCCATGTCCAATCAATGACACGCTGTATTGTAATCATCTATTGTGGGGACAACGCTGGTAGCTCAAAGGTAAACGCCACTGGGAATAAACTTTCTGGAACCAGGTACAACACCAGTGGGAGTGATGCATTCAGTGACATTCAGACTAGTGGGAAGGAGACAAAATGAGATATAAAGCACAGCACAGTACTTTTCATTTCCATAGCCATTGCTGCACATTTTGCCATAGTAACACTGGGTAACAAATAATGAACACAAGTCTCATGAAGCTTAACAGTGAATTCCGCTCTGCACCAGTTGCTAGGTAGAGGACTTTTCTTAATTCCTCATATTCATACTGGAGATCCCTTCAATGTACCCTCTCAAGACTGCTAAACAAGATTAAACTTTTTTGTTCATAACCTGACCACTGTGTATCTGAGGGGCTGGCAGGGTGCAAAATTTTTGGGATATTTCCCATAAATTATGACGGGCTATCAGTAGGCCAGCTGTACTCTTATTTGGTATTCAGAGTTGCTATTATGCTTTTCTGAATACATCTCTCTCCGCCTGTCACAGTGATTCTGCCGCTGTACGTGGGGATGCTCAGAACAAAGCAACATCAAGTAAACGTTCACCCGCTCCTCCTCGGTCTACTTCAACCTGGCTAATAACTCCAAATCTCCGTGAAAGTAATTCTGCTGCTCCACAGTCTGCTGGATGCCAGGTAGGCAGAGCTGGAACCAGCGTCAGGATGCATTCAGGTAACCACTGTAAATATGTCTTGGTTTTCAAACTTAACACAGTTGTTAAGTTAGAGCTTGAAACTTTCACAGAAAAATTATTATGACTGTTTTCACATGAAGTATCTGTCTGTTGGATTAATAATATTTTAGTTTATGAAAGTTGCTGCAAAAGGTTTGTGTAATCCCAAGAAGTTGTCTTCATATTCATTAAAATAATGAAGGCAAAGCGGCTGATCCACATATTTAACCTGAAACCAACTTCATTTTATGAATTCCAGTAAATTGATTCTGAAAAAATATTGGTGAGACATTTTTATTTGAGGAATGCAATGTAAGTTGTATCTACACGTTATCTAGGACCACAAGTCTTAATGCTGTATTTCAGTATCTCCACCCTCAGTAGATGCACAATGGTTTATTCCTTCAATGAATTAAGCAGCAAATTTAAAACCCTTGGCTTCAAGTCATCGTTTATCTTATCAGGATCAGCAAATTACAGCAATTTTTATTACCGGTGCAAAGTCACCTGTATCAATTGCAGTACTTCAGTAGTTTTGAGGTTCTTTTATTTCACTTGAGTTTTACATTTTTTACTTTTACTCCATTGCATAAAGACAATATTACTTTCAATGCTACATTCATCAGGTTATGGCTAATATTACGTTAGTTTTTTTATATCAAGATTTTTGAAAAAAATGTGTGATTAGAAGGCAAAATATGATACGCGCACGTGTAACCAATCGATATATAAAATATCAGCTTCCCCTCCACTGGCTACATCAGGGAGATACGATTTATATTTAAAGAAAAAATGTGATCCTTATATAAAAACAACATCATGTCTAAATACAAAAATAGAGCCAACTCTGGAGTAAGATTGGCAGGACTTCCAGAATTTTTACACTGTGCTAATGCAGGATCTATTTATTTCTCTCATAGATATGTTTCTCGATGTCCTGGTGTACTCACGACAGCAGTATCAGGATCAGTTTCACATGTCAGGACACATAAAATACTTAAAAGGAACACAGGAGAATCTGTACGGGCAGATAGGCCATACCAGAAATAGACACAACACATTCCACCTTGAGTCAAGGATTACAAATTAAGTTGTTCTTCAGGGTGGAATATCTTTCCCACCAGTATTAGCATTATTATTATCATTATTATGCTCCCACAAAGGACGTGAGGAGGGTCATCTAGGAGAGGTTCTGTCCATCCAGTTTAGTTTCCACAGAAATTTTCAAAACGGTTTCATCTTTTAAATTTTAAGGTTTCTCTGTATTAAATTTTGAAAACTAAGATTTTTTTTCATATGTGCTATTGACAAGGCGCTTAACAACACAATGGATAATTGTTGTCAAGTCAATGAAGTCAAAAGAAAGCAATAGCTCTAAAATATAGCTATACTTAAAATATTTGTAGCTTACTATATTTTAGTGCACTTTTAATGAAAAGAAATATAGATGCAATCAGGATGTGCCATATTTTCTTAATAACAAAAAACTACGTACAATTAACAAAATCTTTATTTTGAATTTGTTTTAATGGGTCTGCAAGATTTCAGTCGACAAAAAAAGAAGTTAAGACTGTTTGTTGTTGACTGAATACTGAAAACATGCACTGGTGATTTAAAATTTGTTTTTAGTATGACAGAAGTGTTTCGGGCTGCTTCGAGCATGTCACATTCTTTTTATTCGTGTGCTGACTGTATGCTGTTGATTCATAAATTTCCAACGGTCCCTGAACGTCACAAAAAGTTTCCTCACACGCCACCACTCCTATTCCACCCCCGCATGCCGAATGAACGCGTGCGCCCGCACAAGCGCGCAAACACACACACACACACACACACACACACACACACACACACACACACACACACACACACACACACACACACACACACACACACACACACACACACACACACACACACACACACATTCCAGCAGGCGGAGTCTGTCCGTTTGTGAATGAGCTGCAGACTCCTCTCACCTCTCAGAGCAGGAGCCCAGCAGCGAACAGAGGAAGGGAAAGTTTGCCAAATGGATTTCTTTGCTGGAGTTAGACCTGTATTATTCTCATATGTTCTCATTAATGGCATATTAATTACACTACAGAGTAAAGAAGGTGAGTCTCTCTTTAAAATGACATTTTATTTCATGTTTATTTTCTATCTGCTTTTTATTGGGAGTGAAACGCGTGCCATGCGGGAACCTCCTTAGAGAAACAAACCCAGGAAACGCACTCACTTCTGACAGTTCTCAGTTGTATTGTATTCTTGAAAAGCTTTATTTTTGCAGAACGTCTTTCTCTGAAGTTGTGTTTAATGATCAGTTGATGTGAGAATAAAAACCTTGACGTGCGCAGCGCTGAACTTTCCGACTGCAGCAGGTGATTCTGGAAAGTTTGGTAGTGAAATGCGCTCCTGACAGGTTTTTCTTTCTTATCTAATGTTAATCGTTTGTATAATAAGTTTATACAATATTTATCCAAAGTGGTCGGTAAATCTAATTGTAGTGCCAGAATTTTGAGTAAGCACTTATTAGATTCTGTTGGCTAATCAGGTCTTGGCAGCTTTGTGGATTCTTACGCAGCAAATCTATAATCACTGCCATCTACAAATATCTGTTTATTATGACAAGTACAAGTCATTTCTCACGATCCATCTCCATTTTTGGGTTAAAATGCATCTTTTTCTAGATGACTTTAAATGATTGTTCTCATGCACTGACGTTCTCATGTCTCCACAGAGGTGTTGCTGGATATGCAGGCGACAGGAGGAGAACTGGGCTGGCTGACATGGCCCTTAGATCAGGCAGACAAACCTGGGGTGAGTATTGCCTCAGCTTCGCCTTCAGCTCTTGCAGTTACCACTTGGAATTTGCCTCAGGATGAATTTGCATGCAGAAATTATACAGCAAGGGCCCGGCTGAACTCTCCTGTGCTGGGAGATTTGACCATTTGACTTGCATGGTTTGCTGTTAAGTGGTCTCCCTGTGTGTACATGTCAGGTTTCTATAAAATCAGGCCGCTAGAGTCTAATGGTTGCATGGGTATGGATATGGGAAGGAGTGATCCTAATAGGAGTTGCCTGCAGAGCATGTCTGGACTACACCAAAGCTTCGGCAGACAGAATAGCTGCCTGCACTGAACTAGGAATACTTGTGGCCTCTTGTGGTTTCAAGGCTTTAATGGTAGAATTGTATGTTAGAGAGCAATTAACTTTTAAAGTTGCCAGCATGTGGTACCTCTTTACTGAGGGGGAGGGCTCAGTCAGCGCTACCTCTGCAATAAACCATGGTAAGATGTCTCCATTTAGAGGCGAGTCAGGAGAAGAGGAACATCATGAAGCCCAGATCCCCGGTAATCAGGAGGCATGTGTCCTTACTTACACTGGTCAATTAAATTATACGGTCTAATAGAGCCGTCACACTGGTCACAATTCATTTCTTGTGCTGTTCATTCTTCTCCTAGAAGCGGGTTCTCTGCTCAGATATGAAGCTTCAGTTTCACTTTTATTCTCTAATAAGAATCAGGTGTTCTTTTGTTTCAGGTTTGTTGGAAACATTTTCATTTAATATAAATACGATCAACATTGCCAGATAATTATTTAAAGTTAAATCCCCCCTCACAAAAAAAGCCTAAATTGTTCTCCAGCTGTTTAACGGAGGTGTTTGCTCTGCTGTTGTACATCTAGGTTTATATGCAGAGCCACACACTCAGCCAACAAAGCACATTCCTAAAATTAATAGCACAGTAGCTACATGCAGAGAGCAAACCACAGACCGTGTCGCTCTGGGGGCCAGTTATACTTCAGCAGGTTACTTTAAAACAAACTGTCACTTTTTTTTCCTAAATACTGGAGGGAGATTCTGTATGATCTGCAGCGCTGCTTGGAGATGATGTCAACAGTTGTGAGAGCATGTGAGGAACTGTGATGGAAATAATTTGTGATGTTTGTAAAGCCAGAAAGCCTTTCTCACATAAAACCCCTGAGGTTTGTTGTATTGTTCTGGTTTAAAGGCCCATCAAGTGGAGTCATCCATGTTGCTGATTTATGTTATTGCTGTGAAGATCAGTGAAAATATTCAGAGGAAGGAGTGTATGATGAGCCGTGGGTTCCCCTCCATGCAGACTGTCTCCCTTCCAGCCTCAGTCCTCATTGTGTTTTGGTGGTTAGCATGGGTCGCCATCAGCACCCGTAACCTTGTTGGTTTTGTGTGGTTTGTTTCAGTGGGAGGTCATCCAGAAGACCCTAAATGGTTCCCAATTCTACGCCTACTCTGTCTGCAACGTAGGGGTACGTGAGCAGGACAACTGGCTGCGCACCACCTTCATCCAGCGCCGTCTATCAGCTTCACGGGTTTTTGTCGAACTCCAGTTTATCGTACGTGATTGCAACTCTTTTGGCGACGCCTCACTCACCTGCAAGGAAACCTTCAACCTCTTCATGTCAGAGTCGGATGCGGACGTCGGCACGACCTTCCGCAAGGGTCTATTTACTAAAGTGGCCACCATAGCGCCTGACGAGATCACCAGCAGAAACGAGCTGCGCATCAACACTGAGACCAAGGTGGTGGCGAATCTTTCTCGAAAAGGCTTCTACTTGGCTTTTCAAGACATCGGGGCTTGCATCGCTCTTCTCTCTGTCAGGGTGTATTATAAAACCTGTCCAGCGACAGTCAAGAGCCTTGCATCGTTTCCTGAAACCGTGGCTGGTGGTGAGAACCAGGTGCTGAGAGAAGTGAACGGGGAGTGTGTGGAGAACGCCGTCAGCGAGGAGTTGCCTCGCATCTACTGCACCGTGGATGGGGAGTGGGTGGTGCTTGTCGGACAGTGCCAGTGCAAACCAGGCTATGAAGAAGTGAAAGACACGTGTCAAGGTAAGGTCTCGCACCTGAATTTGTGGTATTTCCACTCCCCAGGAACTTTGATTTGTCTAGGTGTAAACGCAGCATGCAGTTCCCATGAGAATTCTTTTTAACCAAACGGGCCGTGAGTCATCATCTGCGTTCATTTTAATTACCAAAGGTTGTAAAACAGGTCCATATAGCAGGCTGTGGATATTTATAATGGGTGTTATTATCATTGTTCAGTGGAATTCTCCCTTTGGCTAACGTGGTTCCTCTGCAATGGAAGGAATGCTCAGGCCGTCTTGTACATGTCCCAGCAAAATCCCTGACCTTGAACCCAAGCATATAAAATAATGAAGCATGATTTTGTGCTTCTGACTCAAATATGTACATATCAGGGGAAATGTTTTGGATGTTGCTAATTTTGTAAATTGCTGTGTCAACAACACTCCATCGGGGCACCAAGGTTTTAAATTTGAAGGCTTACAGGTTTAAAACCTGAATCAATGCTTTAGTGTGCGAGTTGTCACAAACTTGATCATTAGCACAAAATGTTCCTAAATTTACCATTTTTCTAAGTACGGTTTGTATTATAGCAGGTGTTCAATGAAGGCTGCAGTCATGCTTAAACATGTCATGTTTCACTTTATAACTTACTGTTGCATCAGGTGGTTTCCTTCTCCCTCATTATCTTCCCGTCTCTTATCTTGATATGGGCGTGCTCACCTTAACCCGCTCCTTTGACTTTGTAGCTACAGTGCGCTTGTGTTTTAAGCCTTGTGAAGAGGGTGTTTATTGTTGTGGCAAAGGCTGTCAGAGTGCCTGAATGCAATCAAAAGAGCCGGAGGTGGGGGGGGGGCTACTGTACTCTGGTGGATTAACATCTTCAAGGCCGATTGGTGAGGTTTGGGAGGGGGGATCAAGCCTCACTGATTTTTGCTCATCTCAAGCATCCCATGAGTCAGAGGCCATCCTCGAGTGAGGAGCCGTGCCAACTGGTCCTCCTGTCTGTCTTCAGACTCGTCTCTCTCTCTGTCTGTCCACTCCCTCTATTTTTACTAATGTACCCCCCCCTACTTTGTGGTGTATTGCGTATATGAGCCTACAACACAGGCTGGCACGCAAGGACCTGTTGAAATCCCCTGCATGACAAACTACTCAAGACTCCCAAATGCTTCTCCTCCTGTACGTACATGACACACACAGGTAGTCACAGGTCACAGGTAGCGTAATTTCACAACGGGCTCACACAGAAGAGATTTGATTCACAATTATTTTCCCTCCCGTTGGCAGATGAAAGGTGTTTCCTGTTGGAACATCGTTTCTGATGCTGGGAATGTGCCAGGTAAGATGATTGTGGAGGAAAAGATGGAGGAAAGAAAACTCATAAAGACGACATGGAGGCGGTGTTTCATGGAGGGGTGTGAATGTAAAACAGAGAGAGGTGAGGAATGGAATGTAAAGGTGTGAGAACAATGCGCTGCTGTGTTTCCCCCCACAAGGCCGCAGGAGCCCACCTCCACCTCCTCTTTCCTCTTGGTTGGTACATTCCTGATCAGTTTGCTGAGGAGGAGCCTCTCCCAACATTACTCCAGACCTGTGGAATTCCCAGGGGGGGAGAGCTGCCCTGGGTCAGGCCCTCGTATAAAAATGACCGAACAGAAAAAGCCCCTAAAAGCCAAATGAAGTCGAATGAGAGGTCGGAAGGCGTCATGGCAGTTTGAAATGAAACCAATCACAGGGACCGAGATGAATGGTTCCACGGGCTTTAATTGGAATCTCATACAGACACACAGTTAATCATTCTCCCCACTTCTTTCCTGTACTGTGTCCTTTGGGGGAGAGAAGCCACAAAATTTCAGCTGTGGTGTATTTTCTGTCTTTGAGAGTCTCCACGTTCACTGATGTGTTCGCTCACTTTTATGACTTCTGTGTCCCTCGGGATCTTTTAAAGTAGAAATCTGTGACTTCATCTGGTTTTTGTCTCCAGCTCCTCATCAGCGCTCAACGATCTGGTGAGTTTGGCTTCGAAGTCACTGGACCGTGAAACTGTATTTCTAGGATCTCTGCTGAGGTTTGTGTAGGTGGTGTGTGGCACTCTTCTATCGGCGGCGGTCACGGCTCACGTTAGCAGCAGCGTCCATCTTGTGGATAACGCCTAAAGATAAAACACATCGCTTCTTGCGCTGCTCAAACCTCCCACAGTGTTTGGAGCAGCTTGTGAAGAAGCTTTTATTATAGGAATGTAAATCAAACCATTGGGCAGAAGTGAGGCTGAAAAAGGTTTTGGGTGTTTTTCACCAAAGCGTCAGAGACGGTGAGCAGAGTGAAGACGGTGCTCAGTCGTCACAAGGCTGAAGACACTCTGGTGTGTTCATCACCATCTTGTTTGTAGATTTTTTTGGTTCACCCTTTTTTTTTTCCTCTTTTGACAGCATTTACATCTCTGCAGTTTCACATTATTTTATTCAGCATAACTCAATGGTTCAAAAAATCTTTCCCTGGTGACTTTTGAGAAACGCGAATATTAAACCCCAAGGCAGGGAAAGTCCAGTATCATCGCCACACAGAACATATTAAGACCAAACCAGATTTTATAATGTTAATATAAGTATTTACAGTATGTATTATTTATTTTATCACTTTTATAATTGCTGATTAATGAAATAAAAGCAGTATTTCATATTGCGGATGGTGTGTTCAGTCCCAGTGCATTTCATTTAGAGTAGTTGTATATTTTGTTTTAAAAGCCATAATCTCAATATTAACTATATTAGTAGATTAGTTACTTTAGTCTAGTAGGAGGGCAAAGCAGTGCAGAATGGAAGACGAACTTCAAAAAGTGAAGCTTAATGCTTATTTGAATGTAATTATATTCTGTAAACAACAATACAAACATGTTGGAGGCAGATTTGGTGGACGACTGCTTTACATCAGGATGTAACCTAAATTTCTGATCAGAACATAAACTTTTTCATTCCGACATTGGGGAAAGGATCTCACCTTCTTCTAGCACTGGGGGCTTCCAGGTGTGATTCAGAGTTTTCCTGTTCCCTATCACACCCTTCCTTACCCACAATCCTGTGTGCCACCTCACAGAGGACCTGGGGCCATTCTGGCTTGTCCTTAGATTTGTGTTAAACCGTCTCAGCAGATGCTCTAAAGCATCGACCAATCAGGCTCAATTCCTCATTGTGGTTTTCACTGGACCGTATTTTAAACTCAAGGCATGAAGTGGAATATTTGGACTCGTGAGGGCAGTTTTGGTGTCTTTGAGAAAATGGTGTCCTAGTGGAACAACTGTCCACTGAGTTCCCGTAAAGTTATTATTCCTCTTGCTAAAGAGGTTCCAGTAACCTTATTTTCTCTCTCCTCCCCTCCTCGCTCCAAACTCATCAGCAGCCGATGTAACAAACAGTTCTTGTGTTGCTGCACCGTGTGATGAGTGACATGTATTGGTAGTAATTGACTGGGGTGTGTTTGTGCTGTGTCAGTGAAATAACTACTGGTTGTGCTTATTTGCCTTTGTGCAGCTTCTTTTTCTGTCTTTTTCTCCGCATCCGGCCTGTCCTCCAAGGGTTTGTCTGCTTTTGCTTTAGTTTTATCCCCTCTTGCATTTATTTCATTGTTTTTACTCCAGCACATAAATCCCATATTTTAGATGCAATTTGCTGAAGAGACTTGCAGTTTGGCATTGCTCAAGCTGTCCCAAGTACATCAAACTAACAAACAGAATTTTTTACTGTGTTTGTGTTTGTGAAATCGCAGAGAGACTGTTATTTTTGGCCGGTGTGCAGGTCATGATATGACACCGCTCTGCTTTAGACATCCCCTTTCACACGGCCCTGATGGGTCTATTTAGACTCAGCACGGTTCTCCTGTTTCCCACTGGTGAATACATTTGTCCCTGACTGGCTTGTAAAGATAAATTGAGGCTAAATGTGAACAATGCTGCCAATCAGAGAGTTTTAGAAAGAGAGAAAAACAACTGGCCGTCTCCATGCAGCGGTTACAGCGTTCAGCGAAGGTGAAATGTAAACTTGAGCTTTCAGCTTGTTTTTGTCTGTGAACTTTGTGAGGGATGCTGGGATTTAGAATGTTTACTCGAGAGACATTCTGCAGACAGCAGAGGATCAAGTGTTTCATAGCCTATAGTCTCATACCTGGAGCCAAGTGGTTCATTATATAAGTCAAACCTTTTAAAAGCAAAGCCTCGTGCAATTCCAGCTTATCTAATGGGGCGTATACAAAGAGACATGACACAGCAGCACACCCCAGGATGTCAGGGATTTGATGCGGGTGGGTTATTGTGGATCTCACTTAATGTAATCATTTCTGTCCTGCAGCACAATCCCCTCATGGAATCAACTCCTCGCTTCTTGATCCCCATCGTCAATCTCAGCAAACTAAAAAGTTGTGTGTCCTTGATTCATCAGACAACTCTGTTCATCTTGATCCCTGTCAGAACATCCAGCAGGATCCAACCTTTATTTTTCTCCCTCAGCTCTTGAAAGCCAGTGATAACTTTGAATGCTGGATTCCTTAGATCTCGTGCCAAACCTACATCTGCCTGTCGGGCTGAACGTGAGGGAGTTGGTTGGATAATGGGGGGGTCGACTCTGAAGGCTTTCTCAAGTGGTGTCATGCACCGTCTTGTTGGGCTACGTTTGAAGTGAATAGAACACTTAGAATTACTCTGAACAAAATGACAGGTAATGTAGCTAAGAGGAGAAGTTGTGGCTCCTGTGACTTTTAAACGTGCATTAGAGCAAATTGTGCAGTTGTGATTTGACAAGTGGGATTGTGTGATTGCTGAATCTGATGTCAGGTTGGATTGAGTGCCTTTTACTATTACATCTGATACCTCCAAGTTATCGGATGAATGTAATGTAATAACAGTAATGATGTTCTGTTTTTTGCTGGATTGTTTTCAGCAAAGCCTAACATGTTGATTTGAACCCATAAACGTTTCCTTATTGCTATCAGGTTCCAAGGACAGAGGAGACAATTGAATTACAGCCAAGTAGTTTGACACTGCAGCTGTCAATATATTTATTTTCACACCTTGGATATTTTCACCACAAAATCTTGATGTGTCTTGTGTTACATGCATCATTTCATCACTTAAGCTCTACCAAAGCTCAAAGAATCACATGTTCTCATTTTCAATTTTATTTCTAGGCACTAATAAAACTTAATGAACATCAACAAGTCCAATGATCACGTCTATAAAAATATTTGGGTCTCTCTGAGCTTGTTATATGAACTAAATCAACTTCTAATGGTGTCAGCGACCATTACACTCAAACAATGAACTAATGGACATTAAAGGTCAAGCAGAGCGGAGATGGCGTGGCTTCAGGCAACACCTTTCACATTGTTTGACCTCAGTGTGATGAGAGAGTCAGAGACCCCAGTAAATAAACCTAGATGGACCCTCATAATCACAAGTCATGACCATAAAACCTTCGTCCTGGAACTGGAATCACATTCGATTCATTATTATTTTAGTAAATTTAAAAAAAAACAACAATTTTTCAGTGACAGCACCATTCGTAAGGATTTATCTCAGTTACATCGGATTTGAAGCTAAATTTTATTTTCACCCGTTAAATAAAGTTTTGCTGAACCACCACCTGGATCTTCTTCTGTGGTGAGGTGTAGGGAGTTTTTTGTGAGTCCTATAGATTTAAACATCTTGGCTTACCAGAGCCAGAACATTTATTGGGTTCAAACTAAACATTGATGTGTGGTGGATTTTAATGAGAAATACCATAGTGTCATTTTTGTCGCAGCATCAATGAAGTGAAAGCAAAAGTTTTGTAATGGCTTCTATCCAGGAAAGGTAAAGCACCCCCATGAGCCAAACGACACTACCGCTCCAAGATTTAGAGTCGTCCTGCTGACAGGCAAACCAACAAACACGAGCAAAACACCTCCCTTACAGAGGTAAAAATAAAACAGGGCTTTGACAACAAAAAACAGAACTATGGAACGTGTTTAAATGCAGTATTCTAATTTAGTTTGCCTGCTGCTCATCAGTTCGCTGAGCTGTGCTGCTGCTCTGGGGTTGGTTTGTGTCGGGGAAGTAGGGACATATTTCCTCTTGGTGACATTCCTGAGCAGTGCGAGGCTGGGTTTGTGTGTGTGTGTATTTCTGTTGTGTTGTGCTGGGGGAGCCAAAAACAATGTGAAGCATATTGTGTTGCTGGCGTGTGAGGTCAGCACTTTCCTTCTCCCATGTCAGTCACCCCCCCTCCCGACGCCACACATCACCCACCCACCCCCACCCTTTGCTGCTTACAGGACGAGGCCACAGCGGAAACCGGAGGTCACCTAATCCCTCGGTGACCCCCCGACACGTCGGCTCAGGGCTTTCCATTGTCGCTGCACGCTGAGCGGCCGCGCTCACTCACTCTCCATTCTGTCGTCCTGCTTTTTGTTTATTGGTGCATTTGCTCCTATTTTGGCCACTTCCCCTCATCAGGAAGCAGATGGTTTTTAGCATCCAGTGTGAGACAAGGTTATTTGGCGTGGCCTAGTAAAATGGTGTTGTGTTTGTCACTTGACTGTGTGTGTGTACGACCAGCAAGACGTAGGACTGGAGTCCAGTTGGAAGCCGTAATGTTCACAGCAGCCCAGATCAGTGTGTTTGAAGCTCTACCTTAGATCATCCTGAGCTCGCTTTGAGCTTCCTTGACTCCACTTTTCACTCCCCGTATCCCTTCCCCTCCCTGAGTGGACAGAGGGAGTGATAGGAGAAAGGGGATCAGGGAATTTATTGTGTTTGTTAACGACCCCACATGAAAGCCTGAGAGCGATTGTAAAACAGATGTAATTCCCCTACAGCTGCTCCATTGGTCACTAATCCTTTGGACTAATGCCCCACTCTCCACATGCACACACTTCCATCAGCCCCTACACCTTTACTGCCCCCCCCCCTCCCCCGTCCCCCCCATCATCACCGTCTACCTCTGTGACCCCTGGCTCAAGTTACCAGCTGCTCACCTCCCCCTTCAGAGACCCCCATTGTTCCACCACCACAACCCCAATCCCCCCAAAATGCTAATGACATGTTGTCACTCTGCATGCAAACAAAATGACATGACATATTGCAATTATGGGTCTGAGTAACTCAGGAATGAAAATAGAGGGAGAGGGGTGGGGAGGGGAGGTAGAGGAGCTCAGACGGAGCGAGCACACGCTCAGCTCACGGGATGTTTGGGGAGCTGCCTGACAAAGATCTGAACATTGTATTTATTTCTTGCTGATTTATTTTTCCAGCATGTTTTTGCTCAGTGGCTGTACTTCTGACTTTAACCTCCCTCCTCATGAGACAAGCCACCGGCCGCTGTGCAGCTCCTTCACCTCTTCCTCCTCCTCTTCCTCCTCCTCTCTGCGAGCATGTGTTTGTTTTACTTGGCCGCTGACTCCCTGTAAGCCATACACACTAACTCACAGCTACCCTGAGGCAGACATGACCTTTTTGACTTTATAAAGCCAAGCGCCGGACTCAGTTAGCCCCCACCCCCCACCCCCCCACCAGTCCCTTTTATTACTTACCTCTTTAGTCCTGAGGGTAACTTCTGTTGTCGAGCCTCCATGTTACCCCATTCATCCGTCTATCCCACCATGCATTCATCACTGTCACCGTCACATCCATCTTAACTTCTGCCGACAAATGGGGGGGCCCTTGGGGGCTTCCACTCTAGAGCCACTTGGGTTCCCAGAATGTAACGGGCCCCTGCTCTCAGTCTCAATAAACAAACACAGGGGCCACTCAAGAAAATGGGGGCCTCTCCAACGACAAGAGGTACAATTTTGCTCTGGAAAGGATAGGAGGGGATGAAATCGACAATATGATTCTGCCAGATGTTTCAACTCAGGGGGGGCTGAGAGACTTGTTTATAAGAATGTAAGCTCAGGACCCCCCCCCCCACCTCCCAAGTTCATGTCAGTTTAAAATATTTCATCTTTACAGATAGTTTTCTGTCTCTGCTTTCGTATAGTCTCAGAGCTGGTTTCTTCATTTGATCACACTCCCTTTTTCCACGCTTTGATTGGTTGCTTTAGGAAGGAAGGCTGCATCAGCCTTACACTTCCTGCTTCCTGTTGTGTCCAGCAAAAGTCCAAAGTCCCCCCCCCCCTTCTCCACCACCTCTGGGACAAAGAAGTTTCCTTTTATTCATTTTTGCTCTTGTGTCGAGGAATCCTCTTGTTAAATTCCTGGGTAGAGCGTCATCCAGTTTGCTGTCATTGGTGACGCTTGATGTTCGGGATGAACCAACTTCTTCACCTTTTGTAATGGCGAACAGAGGCTGGAACTGAAGCTGCAGCAGCGCTCAGGCCTCCTGTTGGATGGTGTGCACTGGAATGCATCATGATGATGGAGGCGGCTCGTAGCGTAAGGCCATCATCTCCGCAGACCTGACCACCACTCAGTAAAGCCTGCACTGCTGGGCCAAAAGCAGACTGGTCTCTATTCAGTTGCCATGTGGCATTTTAGCTATTCCCATCTGCAATACTTGTGTGTGTATGTTTTCTTCTTTCAGCACTTGAATGGCATGGCATTCTCCTCGCCGGCTGGTCAGTGGTGAATAGCAATGTTAATGGGTTAGCTGGGAGCCTTTTTACAGAGCAGAGGAGGAGAGAAAGGACTGCAGGAAGGAATTTGAGGATTATGAGGAGGAGAGGTAGGGGTTTGAGTTGGGGTCTGAGGCAGCAGCTGTTAGCCCATCTCAATGGAAGGGTTCACTCTGACCCCCCCCCCCCCCACACACACATTTTTTTCAGTCCATAGCCGGATACAGTATTCCTCTTTCTTTCTTGAGCCTTCTGTTCCTCCACACAACCTCTGTTCCACCTCTCCAACCTCTGCCTTGTTCATGTTAATGAGTAGCAGCGGCTCTTAGTAGAACATCTGCCTGGGTGGGGAGGAGATGCTGTCCGAAGGTGGGGCAGGGGCGTAGGGGGGTTGGGGGGGGTTGAGCAACATGGAAGCCTATTGGACAAAATGATAAATTCTTGTACTGACTTTGTTTCTTTACAACATTGTTGTCATGCTCTTTGGTTTGTCCACGCCTTTTCACAGTATTTGTGTCAACCGCAAAATAGAAAGAGCTGAGTGGAAGAAAAGTCATGGTCAGTTTAGTAACCCCTTCGTCTCATCATTTGTGTCCTGCAATTAACTTAATTCAAGGCAACCACAGTGAGACGCAGTCGTAGAAACGATGTCTCTGAGGGAATCAGAATTTTTGTCTTTGGCTCTTCACTTCAAGTCGCCTCTGACATCAAAACTTCCCTGAAATGATCTTCAGTCTATCCTATAAGCTTCAGATTAGTTGGCTATTTCAATTTCCATTTCTTTTCTCTGTTGTGTTTCTCTCATCGGTTGATCTGTGGCCTACACGTTGACTGTCATTTGCATTGTCAACATCTTATGACGTTTATCATTTGCTTGTTAAATACCATAGGCTAATTACTCAGAAGTAAGGACGTAAGTAATGTGTGTACCTCCAAAAAAATTAGGGAAAGATTATTAAGCGGGTTTTATAAAATAATTTAAAAAAGAAAGCTATGCTGAGATAATCAATAATTGCATGCAATATTGCATCACTGCCTGTGTGTAGAGAAGTTTTAGCATGGAGTCCATTCTTGTTTTTACACAGTTAAGTTTTATTTGGTGTCTGAGAGTCTTTGACCGATGTATTCTCTGTGAGTAATGTTTGTGTTGAAGAACCACAGACATTCTCCATGGCACTGAGAGCTAATGAATGGGCAGGCCAAGACAAAGGAAGGTGCTGATAGATGGTGTGTCTGTACGTATTGATCACACAGATGTCTAATGTTTAAGCGCCGCCTGCACTGCAACAGGTTTTGCATAATATTGCAACATTTTGTTGCGCTTTCTTTACAAGACAATATTTTACTTTATATATATTTTATATATATTATTTTATATTCAGCCTAAAATTGAAAAAAAAAAAAAGTTTCCACAATCTTGTTTGAATGCAGAAAGTCTCTTGAAATGCTAAGATTTTTGTTTAATTGTTTAATTATTTTTTTTTTGTTTAATTTGTTTAAGCGTGGTCATGCAAACAGGGACTGAGGAATGGTGTGGATCAACAGGTCTGACAGTTTGTTAAGTCATTTCACATCCTGCACATATATTGAATTTCCTTCTGGTTTAATAAAGTGTCTATCTCTATCTGTCTATCTGCCTGCCTGCTTGTCTGTCATCCATCTGTCGCTCTATCTTTCTCTCTATCTCTCCCTATGTCTCTCTATCTGTCTCTATCTCTATCTAGTATTTTGTGTGTGCATAGAGTTCTAATGCGAAAGTAATTCTTTAGTGAGAGCAAATAACAACCGGATGAACTTCGGAGCAGTGTGGCATGACTGACCTGTACAAATCCAGCTGGAATTGTCTGATTTATTTTCTTTCAGTTTACTTCTTAAATAAATTTCAGACATTCTTACACAGATTCCTATGACATAGTACATTTTAATTGTGACACATTTTATTTTGATTCACTAGAACAATGTGTAATTGTTTAAAACATGACGCCTTATTTTCTGCCCAGGCCTGCAGTTGTGTGTGTGGGCGTTGTCGAAGGGACTCATTGGAGTGACATGAACAGGTGACAGTCAGCAGACATAATCCCCCCTCTGATGTCAGATTTACCCATGTGTCCGTGGGTGTACTTTGCATACATGTCTGTGTGTTTTGTGCATACACACGGGTGTGGGTTAATGTGTGCATTGCACACAGGGACGTCAGCAGGAGTCATCGGGTAGCTGTCTCATTTTCCCTCTTCTTTACACACATTTGCACCAAAATTTCACAGCGTATTAAGTTCAGATTTCACTTTTCTTGTGCACAGCGGTGTGCTCTACCTGTATGACTTCATTATGAGGAGGATTTGCGAAATGAGTTGTCATTATCACCCGGTGATACAGTTTCAAAGTCTGTCCATTAATGTCTGCCTATGGAAGCTCTGCTTTCAGTGGCTTTAGTTTTGTTTGTTGGTGTTGTCCTGATTTTGTTGATTTTATTTTTGAGTGACTTCCGGTCCTGGAATGTGACATGACAGGTTTTGTTTGCTGACAAAGATACAGTAAGAAAGCAGCTTCGGGGGGGGGGGGGGGGGGGGGGTTGGTGTTATAAAGGGAAAAGGAATGCCATCTTGGCAGGGGGTGTGTGAGTTTTTTAAAAAAAATTTATTTTAGAGTTGTGTCTGAAGAACTTCTTAGCCAAAATGGACAGTGTTTAAATACAGAGCCTTCAGCCTGTAATTCATCTCTTATCTCTGTCATTCATCCAAATTTGACCTTTAATCCTAATAATATAATGGGTCCAGTAATGTATGCAGAGAAAGAAGTTCCCAGAACTATTTATCTTTTGGAGAAGCTTGAATGACCTGGAGCAGCTGGCTGTGTGCTGTGTTGTACCAGAAGCTGCCTGAAGTCACTATTGTCTGTTTGTGTTTGCAGAATGTCAGGCTGGCTTCTTCAAAGCAGTAGCGTCCAATGAAATGTGTGAGCCGTGTCCTGCCAACACCCAAAAACTGGACTCTGGAGCTTCAGTCTGTCCCTGCATGGATGGTTTGTACCGAGCCCCAACCGACCCCCCCACCGGACCCTGTTCAGGTAACAAGTCCATGTGATCTCTCATGAGAAACGTGCCTTGAGAAAAACTAGAACTGGTAGCTGTCAGCGAGCCATCCGCTAATGTTAGCGGTGAATTTTTGTGTGGTTTTTGATTGAATCCAAAGGAATGTAAAGATTTAAAAATTATTTTCCCTTCACACACTGTGCGAACATAGATGGTGTAAGTTCAAATCTCACATTTAAAATGTTGGAAACTTAATTTTTCCTTTCAATCCTGTGATATTCTGCTTTGCCTTCTGGCAGAGAAGAGACTGTACCTTTAGTTTCTTCTACCTTCTTCCCGGTTTCTAACATCCCATCCTGTTTTCTCTGACATCAGGGCTCCCTTCTGCTCCACAAGATCTCGTTGCCACCAGTGTCGCAGGAAAACTCCTCCTGTCCTGGAGGCCGCCAGAGGACACCGGTGGTCGATCTGACATCACGTACAGCATCGTATGCCAGCACTGTGAGGGGATTATTTGCCAATCATGTGGAGAGAAAATCCGCTATGAGCCGGCTAGTGTGGGTCTGACGGACACCAGGGTTTCTGTGAGCGATCTGGACGCTCACCTCAACTACACCTTCACTGTGGAGGCACACAGCGGCGTGTCGGCAGCACCACGGGCAAATAGCCCACCATCCACCAGCGCGCTGACCACGTCTGTGCTCTACACAGGTGAGTGCTGCTGATATGAGCCAGGTCTGTGCTGCAGTAATAACAGATGCTATCTGTGAGCCTCTGCAAGTTGGATTGCACTCCAGGAGTGAGATGAGCTCTGAGATTGTCAACAGAGCAGCAATATTTCTGTATTTTTCAGATTTTATATAGTTTTTTATTTCTGTACCCTCTGTCCTTAGATCCTCCCAAGATTACCACCATGCGACTGATTGAGAGAACTTCCACCAGCCTGTCCCTTTCCTGGGATGTGTCTCCACGACCGCGGGTCCAGCCCCGGCCCTTTCGCTATGAACTGACCTACCGCAAAAAGGTGAGATGTTGCTTTTTTTCCTCCTGTTATGTGTTCAGATTAAAGAGATTCAATTCACCCTTCTAATGTAAGAGCTAAAGGTGACTCTGTGGCCTCCATCAGCAGGAACATTTGACTGAATTTCTCCCCACCTACCAGGATGATAACCTGGACGTGACGACCTACATCGTTCTCATACTTGAGAAGAACTCTGTTCAGATCAGCGACCTGATCCCAGGCACCGCCTACTTGTTCAGGGTGCAGGCCATCAGCAGCGACGGCAGCCCCGGGGGGTCCAGCATTGAAGAGCAGTTTGAGACATCCATAGAAGGTACAAAAGACAACCACTGCGATTAAAGACTCATTCTATGTGTTCAGAGACGCCTGACATGTTTTCTTTTACTTGCTTTTTCCAGAACGCCTTTCTCAAAACAACACAGCAATCATCTTTGCATCAGCAGTTGGAGGAGCGGCCATGTTGTTCTTGGTGGTCGTGGTTCTGTTCCTACGAAGACGGTCAGTAAACGCCTCCCTCCGCTGCTCCTGCTGTCTGTCCTCTTAATCAGTCAGAATAAACCTTCCATCGCTGGTTTCCTCTCTCATTCTTTTGCTCTTCCTTTGTGGGGCCTCCAAATGGACCTTTGCATTCATTCTGTCCTCAACTCACTCTCTTTTTCTCTTCCTTTAGCCAACTTTCTCTTTATTTGGATCTGGATCTGTGTTCCAGCTCTCAGTAGGGAAGAGTTTGTCTTGAATGCCCCTTGTTGTTGCTCAATGGCTACATTCTAGGGAGTGTTGGGTCCATTCAAAGAAAAATAGTCCAGGGTGGTACATTGTTGGTGATAAGAGGCACTTTGGTTCCCTCTGTACCAGACCGCAGGCGCTTTGTTAAGGTGACCTCGGTCTGTACTGCTGCAGACTGTAGCCTGTCTGTCTGTCCACCTCCCTCCCCCTGTTTGTCTCTGCTTTTAAATCAGCTTGGCAAACAGCCTCTACCATGAGCCACTATCAAAAGGCATTCCCTGCATGAATGAACACATTTCCCTGGTGTCTGCATCCTTTGGAACATCTTAAGAGATGGTTTTAATGTTGCTGTGATCTATGATATTAAAGTGTGTAAATCCGTTTGTTCTGTCAAAGTGTGATGTTAATTTGGGAATGGGATTTTTATTTTTAATCAGGAAAAGAAACTCTCACACCAGACAAGGACCAGAGGACACTTACTTCTCCAGCTCAGGTAGGCAGAAAAATCTCTCCTGTCTTTTTTCTCTTATTTTATTCAATAAATATAATTTCTAATGTTATTTATTTTTGAACACACAATTTTATTCTTCTCACAGAGCAATTGAAGCCTCTTAAGACTTACGTGGATCCACACACATACGAGGACCCCAACACGGCCGTCCTGAAGTTTGCCACTGAAATCCACCCCAGCCACGTAACCAAACAGAAAGTGATTGGAGCTGGTGAGTGACGGCTCTGTGGAGACAATCTGCTGTGGGGCTGAACTCCAACATGCTGAAAGATTGTCCAATCCCTAAATTCACTGTTTATGTTATACATTTTCCTCAGCTTAAAGGGCTGACTGACAGTGGTTACTTTAGTGAGATTAACATCTATTTGGCTGAGTTCTCATACAACAAGTTGAGACACTTAATTGTGTTGCAACTCTTGGCTCTGCCATCTGCGTGTTTTGACTCATGTCGACATGAACAATTCCACAAAGAAAGTGTTGCAGAAACATTGTTTTGGACCGAAATCAGAGCACTCTCCTGAGACCCGCCAGATCTTTCATACGACGTTTATTCAAGTGTGACCACCTTTAGCCCTTGAACCAGCCATCTTTTCTCATAATATACCCCCTCCTGAGTTCCCACACCCGTGCCCTCCCCTTCGCGCCATGTGACAGCTGATTCCCATCTCCTTCAGAGGCCAGCCACCAGTTATACAACTCTCAACACAGCCAGAACACACCTCTGTGAGACAGCCTGGGGCAAAACAGCCGCAGAGACTTCACCATTTTAACTGTTGCACCGCTCAAAGCTGGCAGCTAGGGACCCAAGAATACATCTCATTCTAACACCTGATATGTCTCAATCACTTGTCCCGTTGTTGTTGTTTTCCTGCAGGAGAGTTTGGGGAGGTGTACCGCGGTATTCTGAAGGTAGCAGGGAGGAAAGATGTGGCAGTTGCTATCAAGACACTAAAGCCAGGTTACACAGAGAAACAGAGGCAGGACTTTCTGGGTGAGGCCTCCATTATGGGCCAGTTTTCACACCAGAACATCATTCGCCTGGAAGGTGTTGTCACCAAATGTGAGAGTTTCTGTGATTGTTATCTACTTTTCATATCTTTTACTGAATTGCGCCAATTCATAATTTGTTTTCTTTTTTGTTTGCAGTCAAACATGCCATGATCGTAACTGAATATATGGAGAACGGAGCGTTGGACAGATACCTTAGAGTAAGTCAAATGCTTATTATGTTGGGGTGATGACGGTCTGCACTGCTGACTTGCAATACTTGCAAACTGACAACTTTTTTAACGTCTTGTATTTGTGGACCGTTAAATGTTTTATTACTTTTTGAATCTCTTTTATTTGACCACACAACTAAAAGTTAACGGTGCTTGTGTTCTCTGGTCAGGACCACGATGGTGAGTTTGCATCCTTCCAGCTGGTGGGTATGCTGCGTGGCATCGCTGCTGGCATGAAGTACCTGTCTGACATGAGCTACGTCCACCGTGACCTGGCCGCCCGCAACATCCTTGTCAACATCACCCTGGAGTGCAAAGTGTCAGATTTTGGCCTTTCTCGAGTTTTGGAGGATGATCCCGAGGGGACGTACACCACAAGTGTGAGTAAATATGTAATACCTGCTAGTTTTATCTCTGTCATGTCACTTCAGTATTGTGCCTAAGACGGTGATGGTCAGTTCTTCAATTTGTAAATGTAATTCTTTTTGCCTGAGCAGGGAGGTAAGATTCCGATTCGCTGGACGGCTCCAGAGGCTATAGCATACAGGAAGTTCACCTCAGCCAGTGATGTGTGGAGTTTTGGCATCGTCATGTGGGAAGTTATGGCTTTTGGTGAAAGGCCTTACTGGGATATGAGTAACCATGAGGTGAGTTTCAAGTGTTTCCTTTTCTCTAAGGACTCGTGAGAGATAACCCAGTTTCATCGTAGTTAGTTACCTGTTGACATTATTGCAGGTGATGAAGGCTATCAATGAGGCCTTCAGGCTACCAGCGCCCATGGACTGTCCCTCAGCAGTTTACCAGCTAATGCTCCAGTGCTGGCTCCAAGATCGCTCCAAGAGGCCACGCTTCGGAGACATCGTCAACCTTCTGGACAAGCTGCTGCGGAGCCCAGACTCCCTGAAGCCCATCGCAGACTTTGATCCACGGTAACTTTTTTTATACCAGACTAAAGACTTCAAATGATTTCAAATTTTTCCAGGGCTGATGATTCAGTTCCAGGGCTGAAGATTCCAAGTTCTTGGACTGGCTCATGAAAATATTTGTAGTACTTCTAATATAAATTTCATTTTTATGGTCACTAATTCCCTTTGCACTCATTTTTGGGTTGGATGTGTCTGGAAATTTACTTATGTAGTACAAAGTGATATTCATAAAATGTCCAGTTACCTCTTGGAAGCAGAATTTTTCTTGACTGTAAAAAAAACAAAACAGTTTACTGTAAAAGAAACAAGATTTTTCTGAATAATGGCTGCATTTGGGGCAGCAGCAGCTCAGTCCACTGGGTCTTGGCCTAGGGGCCAGATGGTGGCTGGTTCAAGACCCACATGGGCCAAAAGGTTTGGAGTGTGTACTGGCAATGGAGAGGTGCCAGTTCACCTACTGAGCACTGCCGAGGTGCCCTTGAGCGAGGCATCCCTCTATAAGCTGCTCATGGTGCGCCTCACAAGAGAGCTGTCCATTGCTCTACAGGGATATATAAAGGACTGATTATATTAATATTATTACATCTGCTTCAAAGTGGTGATGTATTGTAATTGTCAGTGAGAAAAGTAGGTCAAGGTCAAACTTGTTTGTCCGTCCATTCTTCCGTTCGTTCGTATGTCCACCAAATATCTTCGCAACCGTTGCAGATAGAAAGATGAAACAAAATGTGCATTACTCGGGTGGCAAAGGGGATGAAAATGAGATGATGACCTTGATCTTGAGAAAAGTAGGCCAAGGTCAAATTTCAACTTTTGTACACCCTGGAACCGGATAAGATAGAAAGACGAGGGAGAAGGCCAGTAAGACCGTAGATCAATGCTATGCTATGATCAATGACATTAGGTCAGACCACTAGCTTTGATCTTTGACCTATGCAAATAGGTCAAAGATTGTTGTTGTCGTTGCTGTTGTTCTTTCTATGAAGTAAGTCACATTTCCGTCTTTTTTTGTCACATTTTGTGTATTTGCTGCAGACTTGACTAAGAATTCATTTTGACTTGGAATGACCTTTGTTTTTATGTAAAAATCCTGCATTTAATTTGCATTCCTTTGCATTGAATGAACTTGGTCGAAGCTGTGAGCACTCTATGAAAAGCTCTGATGGGTGTATTTCCAAATTCTAAAATAAATTTTAGTCATGATGAATTTTTGTTCCCACAGTTATTTAAAGTCTGCCTTCAAACTCAGCCTGGCTGACTGACTTCTAGTCTTTGCTGACCTAAGGCTTGAGTTGGACTTATTTGTAGACTTTCCCTCATCTTCTTTCAAAAGTCTCAAAAACCCCTTGAGCAGCAGCTCCCCATCTAAGTTAAATTAAAAAAGGGATGTGTGTTTTGGGTAGTTTTTAGCAGGACTTTGAACCAGAATTTTTTGGCAATCGGTATGTTCCGGACAGAAACAGTATTATAACGTTTCCGGTTTTACGTTCCACCCAAGAATTGATGTTCCTGAACCGGTTAGAACAAAAAAATAGAGTTCCGGTAAATACCAGTTAATAACATTCCATGTAAATATAAATAGGTAGTTAGGTTTAGGCAAATAATTTTGGCAATTAAAGCAATTAGTTTATATACTGTAGATTTGTCCCTACAGTAAACAGAACAACAGCACTGATCCAGTTACAGAACAGAGGATGGAGAATCAGAGGGAGACGGAGAAGCTGCGGCAGCTTATGATACAACAAAGTTTGTGTATGTCAGAGCTCACCGGGGAGCAAACACGATGTCGTTCTGAATGAAGCATCTTGTGATCGGTCAAGAACAGAAAGAAAACACTGATAAATGTCCGGAGCGCCGGAGGAAGTCCACCGAAGGAGATTAATTGCTGCAAAGCGCTGGCAGTACGGGGACACACTGCACTGAAAATGACTGGCAGCCAATGAGTTAATGTCTAAATCAAACGTTTTTTCAGATTGACAGACTGCAGTGCTTAACTGTTACGAATATAATCGAGGTTTGGACACTGCCTTTTCCTTGACTGTTGGCGATATGCCTCAACATCTCTCCGCTCTCATCACATATTGAGTGAATGGCAGGAGGGGAAACACGAGGTCAGATATTCTTTAAAGAAAAAATAAAAAAACGTTATTATCAGGTTTACAGTTATTTTCTGTTCCGATTCTGTTCCGGAACATTAAAAAATATAAAGTTTTCGGTTTTGTGTTTGTTCCTGGCGAAATACCAAAGTTTCTGGTTTTCGTTCCATGAACCGGTTCAAAGCCCTGGTTTTCAGGAGTGCAGGGAAATTACTTAAAGATGCTCTATCAAGACCATTAAATGACCTGCTGATACTTCATTTTCCAGGCTAATGAAAGAAATGTGTATACACTCCTTAAAGGCAGTTTCTCAAGCTCAGGTGTCAATGATTATGTGCATGAATGCATATTGATACATATAATGGCATTAAACCAGTAAGAGTGAGAAAGGACAAAAGGCTGTGACGCTCATATCTTGAATGGCCCTCGCCCTGACTGCTCCAACTGGTTTTTATAGCTGACTGGTTTCCTGCCGAGTAATTATAGTCCTCAGTCATCTGTCTTTGTTGTGGGAGAGCCTGTTGATAATTAACATTTGGATCTACTTTTCTTTGCTTACAGTGTATCTATCCGCTTGCCCAGCACCAGCGGCTCAGATGGTTCCCCTTTCAGGTCGGTGTCTGAGTGGCTGGAATCCATCAAGATGAGTCAGTACAGTGAAAACTTCACCTGCGCTGGGGTGGTAAACATGGACCAGGTCCTGCAGATGAAGAACGAGTAAGTGCGGCTTGATTTTAAGAATTTGCAAAATTTGTTCTCATGTTGTCATCATTCAAAACTAAAACATTACAGGAAGGTATTTTCCCCCCAAAGATGAAGAATGTTGTGAATTTCACAAAGTCGTTACACATTTATCTTCCTCAAAACGCTTCTTAACAGCCAACAGAATTGTTTGCGCACAATATAATCTCCAACCTCAGTTATAACTCGAGAAATGTTTGAGATGGAAAAAGTAATGGAGGGAAGGAGGAGCTGGCTCATTTGTGGTGAGGGTGGCTTGTGGTGGTTGCAGTACTTATTCTTCTTGCCTCCGTTTTTTCTCTCATCCTTTCAGTCAAACACAAGCTGCGCTGGGCAGCACTTTTGCAAGAGTCCCTGGAAACCTCCACCTTTTCCTGTTGAGGGCAAAGGTCTTTTGTGGTTTCTCCAACATTAAAGGAGGGAAGGGAAAAGAGAGTACAGTCTGTGGAGCAGGAACAACTAGAGGGGATTAGGGAACTGAAATAGATGGACGAGATTTGAAGCCCCCTAGTCGGCACATTTGTACTTCTAGAAAGATTGAAGAGGTGTGTTGACAGCGTGTACCCTCTGAACTCATCACAGATTAGTCCAGGGCAATTGGATCTTCTTAGATGTGTAGGAGCACCAATGGGGGTAATTTAATGTATGTTAGTCACTCCGTTGGAAAAACGTCTCAGTGGTGCACATAAAATAGTTATTTTGGAATGACCAGACAAAAGGAACCCTTGGTATCTCACTTTTGCCTGAGCGAGTGGTCAGGAATGAAGGCAGACGGTAAAACGGACGACAAATCCTTTTCATGTATTTGTCATGCAGAGGCGTGTGATTTCATGGAACCATGTTTCCATTTCAGGGCATCTGGTAGCACTCTTGGAAAACCAGTAGTTATTTACAACCCACCCTCTGCTCGCCAGACATATGATTCATGGTCAGAAGGGAGAATCCTCATTAAGCAATTAAGGCTGTAATTAAGGCTTTGACTTCAGACTGCTGTTTAGCAGCGTGTTCCCCTGAAGAGTGCTATCCCCAGCAGTTTCCTTTAATGTCCAACATAAATTAAAGCCTCAAAGCCACAGAGCGCTAACTCTGTACACACCCCACCTTGTTGCACGGGTTCAACAATCAAACTGTTGAACCAGTGAGTGGAGTCAGCTGGCATTTTGTCATCTGATGAGCGAGGGATTACTACCAGGCTCCAGAGGCAGGAAGGATGTGCGTCGAACGTGTTGGAACAAGTCCAAAATTTAAATCCGTATGCAGCGCTTCTTATTTTCTGTGTTGTCTCTCTCTCTTTAACAGGGATATCAAGAACATCGGGGTGAGGCTGCCGGGCCATTTGAAAAGAATTGCCTACAGTATCTTGGGGTTAAAGGATCAGACCAGCACATTGAGTGTGTTTGCAGTGTGATTGTGGCAACAAAAGGAAATAAATTCAGGCACTGAAGCAGGCAGCCCTTTGAACTCTAATTTGAGCTGGAGCAAAACTGCATGGACGGCTTTGGATCGGCATACCACCAGAACTGTACCATCCATTGGGTCCGACTGAATCTGATGGACTCACTGTACATTTTTGATTTCTTATCCTCACAGGAAATGAGCAAATATACCAACATAGATTTATCAAGTAGACTCTGTATATTTAGATATCTATTTTTTATTATTCTTGTCTTCTGTACCATTATAATCCATTGCTCTTGCATCAGTTAGTGTGTTTTCTTCAGTTTGCTTTTCTGCTTTGTAGAAATCAACAATCAAGGCAGGTCTGGGAACAACTTTAAAGTTATACCTGAAGCTTGTTGCAGCAACTCTCAAGAACAAGGGAAGCGCAGTACTATAAATGTGAGAGTGTAGGAGTGGTGGAGAACAGCCGGGTTCAGGTTGTCTTTATTTGGTCTGCTAACTGTTTGACCAATGAGGACGGAGCTGACGCAGCTGGAATGAGCTTGAGTTGGCCCAGTGAAGTGTAAGAGATGGTGTTGCTTAGGTGTATGAACACAAATGGACATGGTGTTTCTGGCCTGCTGCCGACTCTGTGCAGAAATTAAGCTATAATCATATGTGGATGTTGTTTGAAAAAAGAAGGGGTATGTATGAGGTACTCAGTTTGTACAGACTAAGCTCTCTTGGGCGTTCCCATTTGGGTGATTACCAAAAGACATGGATTAAAACCAATGTAGCACTTTTTGTCTTGGTTTGTCTCAGGTTTGCAAGAAAAGGGCTATTACACACAAAATCCAGAACAAAATCAAATTTATGAAATTTTGAGAAATTGTGTGAGTGCATATTAGAATAAGTCGGCGTCAGGGCGAAAGGGGAAGTTTGCTATGATGCACGTCCTCTGATCAAACATTTTTTGATGATTCTTGTGGTTGAAAAAATTTGATTCTTGAAAACAGTTTGGTTTGCAATTTCAACATCTGATTTAGTTTTATAGAAGGTATAGAAATATTTATTCATATTTCTGTCAGTTTGAAAAATGTGTTGACAGGATGAAACTGTGTGCTTTGGCAATTTATTGCTCGACTCATTCCAGACATTCAAAGACATTTTAAAGTGCCTTTCTGTGGAACCGCAGTTGGAGTTTGCTTCTGTCTGTTTTAATGAAGCAGCTCTCCAGTGTGGTGAAGTGTTTAGTGCACAGTTCCTCCAGTGCTCTTGATTGACTGCAAATCATTGTGCTACTAATGTACGTTTACTTGAATTTTTACTGTATTTTCAAATGACTTTATTCAAAAGAGATCTTTCAAATGTGTCCACGATTCTTCTTAAGCAGATAGATCCATTTATGGAGAAGGGATTCTTGATTGTTATCACATTTGAGTTACTGGTCGCTACTATGCTTAAATACACTTTTTATGATTTCTCTGTTTGCCGTATTACCAACCTGATAATTTCTTTTATTTTTCAAATCCATGTCTCCTCCTTTTGTTGGCTTTCCAAACTTTTTGAGAGTTCCTGATCTTTCTTTTTGCCTGTTGTTTAATACTGTATTTAATAGCTTATTTATTTTTTACTTTTATTTATTTATACTGATGAACACTGAGCTGGAATTATGATTGAAGGTTTTCTCTCATTCTTAATAATAAATAAAGCTCTAATGTTTCAGATCTGGGCTCATCTTTCTGTTCTTTTGGGGAGTAATAAAGTCTCTGATTAAATCGGCACAGCCTGTTGTATGATTGACGTGGAACAGAGAAACGCTTCATTTATTGTAAATAGTACCAGGATGTTTGTGCTTCCACCTGGATATCCTTCTGTTGCTGCCGGAGAAGATTCTATGACTGGAAGCTGCAATACATGTGATTGTATAAACACACTGCTCAAAGCACACATTTATCTGTCACCACTTTATTAGATTTGTATTGTTTAATCAAATCAATCAGATATTATACTAAGTTAAAAATAAACTCAAAAAGGTCAGATTTGTTTGTATTAAACAAATCTTTCACTTCATTATTCTTGGCTAATTTTCTTCCTCTGTGGTCTTTGCTCAACAGTCTAACAGGTTGCTTCATAATGTTCTACACATAATGAGGTCTGGAGAGGTCTGGTCTGCAGCAGGTCAGTCTGGAACCTGAACTGCTTTACCCTGAAGTGTTGATGTGCAGCAGCAGCATGTGTCTTCCTTGTCTTACAGGAAATGATCACGGACGTCCCTAAAAAGAAAACATCTGGATGGCAGCTGATGTTGTTCTTAAACCTGTTTGCACCAGTCAACATAATGGAGTTACCCTTGCCGTCGGCTCTAACACTTCTCCATATCTACACAAATACCAGAAAGCACAAATATAAGTCCGGTAGAACCCATTTCATCTTCTAGATCGACACATTATTTCTCCAGCATGAAATCAAAGGGCAGAAACTTTTAAGGGAGAGCTTCAAATGTCTGAGTGCAACATGAAAGTGTGTAAATGCATCATTTAGCTTTTCAGACTGCAGGATCCTGCTGGGGACTTATATAAACTGTGTGTATGTGTGTGTATATTCTTTATCGTATTCACATTTTATTTATGTGAATATGATAAAGAATCCAAGTCCAGCCATGCCCCACATTCATGTTGTGCTTCACCTTGATGGATCCACTTTGCCTTATCTCACTCTCTCTGACCTTGCTGTCGCAGTAAAGTCCCTGGCGCCGCAAATTTTGAAAATTATCAGCTTTGGTTGATTGATGCTGGTGACAAAGCCTTAAATGCATTCCTAAGATAAGAGCCACACACAAGAAAGTGGAATGTCAATATTTAGTTATTGAATAAATACGTTGGCCACCAGAGAAGTAGCAAGAAAACCCCCAGTGCAGGCAGAGCATGGGAACTTGGATCTAACATTAAATCCCTCTTGAGTCTTTGTCCTTGACTTCCAGGCACTGTGTGTTTTTATCTCTAATAAACTAATGGTGTGTCCTTGAAATAGTCCCAGCTTTGTGAGGTGATTGCAGACTGAGAATCTTTTTTTGTATCTCCATCCATCCGTTCCACTCTGTGTCACAGATATGTGTATTTTTTCAATCTTTTCCATCCACAGTGGAAAAAAGAGGAGCGGAGCCACGCTGTGGAGCTGACTGGACTGTTTGTATTTATGCAAATCCATGTCTGAGTGTGTCCAAACTGGCTGCTGCAGGAGTTTGGTGGATGTCGTCAGCTATAATGTGATTATCCGTGCTCTGCAGGGGTTGAATGTTTGGAAGTTTGTGTCTTGTCATTAGGACTGTAAATGACAGGGATGCATGGAGAGACAGAGAAAGAGCGGGGAGAGAGTGAGTGTTGGTGGTGTGCGTTGGGCTGGAGGGGGGGTGAGCTGGTGATTTGAGCCATACCAGGGCTTTACTTCAGACCACAATAGCATGTGTGGTGATTGTGCTGAAGGCTTGGCGTCCAGGCCCCGGTCTCCCCCCGTCTGCTGTTGTGTGTGGGGGCCGCGGCTTTCGCTCTCAGAGCTTCTCCCCTCCTTGTGGCCTGTTAGATGTCTTTGTTCCCAGGGTGAAGGTCAATTTGAAAAAAAATAAGAAGGAAAACATTACTATGGCACTGGTCATGTGTGACCTCTCCCTTATACCAACGCCCCTCCATCATTTTTTGTTTTATGTTCTCCTGGCAGTTTCATGCACAGATTTGAAAACCGACAGCGCTGTGGAATTTACATCCTCGCTAATTTTAGCAATGGGTTCCTGACCAGAAAACACATCCTCCAATTTCTGTCTATATTGGTCTTCCTATGTCTTTCCGCTGCTGTTTCTCTCTCCAGTGCCTCAAGGGATTGTGGAGATTACTTTGCTCCCTAACTCTCCTCCAAGACCCTCAATTTTCCTGTTTTCACTGCATTCTTAACAAATAGAATCTAGATGGCCTCATCCAAGATTACACTCAGAGTGCTGCCAAAGCTTCTCTCCAGGTTCGATCACATAAAAACAAGCTAAGCATTTAGAACGAAATGTTTTAACAAGATAATGAGTAGCAAATAATTATTACCAGCACTTGGCATCTCCCAAAGTGCACTGCTGAAATCGGTTTAATTTCAGAGAGCCGAGGAGACCAGAAACACGAGCCGCTGCTGACATATACCTCGTCCCTCTGCAGGCATCTTTGTATATTTTGAAACAGGGGCCTAATTCACTCCATATTCCTGCTAATGGCCTCGTTGATGTCACTCAACACATAAAAATTCTAAGCATCCCGTCCTTTATGAAAGCCTATAAACATCGGGGTTCCAAAGGTGCTTTTTCTGCTGCGGGTTTCCAGGAAGCTGATGAGGAGAAAATAATCAGACTTAACCGGCACAGACCAATTTCAACTCCTTGATTCCTAGAAAAAGTAGTAAAAGTACAAACGTGCTAAAGCAGGAACACAGACAGCTGTTTGAAAAGTCTCTGGTAAAGGTAGAAGAACTGAATCAAGTTCTTCTTTAATACAATATAATATGATATAATGTAATATAATATTATATAATGTACAGTAATATAATATAATGGCACAAACTTGCAATATTTTCATCAACTCTACAAAAAATAGAAAACTCTAAACAGGGTTGTTAAAAAGTGAAGTAATTGTAGCAGTAAAGTGAAGTAGTTGGTGTGTGTCCCAGAGGATATTTATTTATGTGTACAGGGATACGTATGTTACTGTGGTGGAAGTTGCCAGACAGGCTTTGATCCTAATGTGAAGTATAAATCATTCCTAGTAAAAGTATAAACAACACTACAGGTAAAAAACCTGCATTTAAAATCTGATGAAGTAAAGGTATGGATGAACTGTATTTCAAGTGTTGGTAGTGCATGAAAAATACAATAACTAATGATGATGTCAGTGTTTTAAGGAACTGTCAAGGTATTACCGTATTGGGCCGAATATAAGACGGTGTTTTTTGCATTGAAATAAGACTGAAAAAGTGGGGGTCGTCTTACATTCGGGGTCTAGACATTATACCCATTCAAAACGCTAGATGGCGCCAGATATCTTTAAAGCGAATGCTGAACTTAACTCCGCAGGCCAAAGCGTACCCCTGTCACGAAAAACAAAAATAAAAATAGCAGTAGCACGAAGAAGAAAAATAAAAAATAGCGGTGAGAAAGAAAAGAGAAGACAATAATAGAAGAGATAAACAGAAAATGGAGAAACGTAGCGAAAATCTGGGGAAAAGTGGATCAAAGATCGGCCAGGTTAACCGGCAGCTGAGGAGAAGTTATGAGCAAACTTCAAGATGATGGTGATAAATGAGGCAGAGTCTTCAAACAATTGCAATGTGATCGAATATATTGAATATATTGTTATAATCATTTGTTTCAGATGTACTGTAATTATTTTCTGTATAAAAATGAAATTTGGTGTTCAAAAAGTCTTTTTTCAAACTTGAGTCTTGAAAAAGAGGGGGTCGTTTTATAACCAGGGTCATCTTATATTCAGGCCAATACGGTACATTCTAGGAGAACATCACATCGGTGGTCATTTTTAATCATTTATCTAGGAGATTAAAAAAAGAATACATTAAATAAAAAAGAACAATTAAACCATTAATATTCAAAATCATTCACTCATATGCAATTTTTTTTTTTTATTTGCCTTTTTTGGACAAGAAAGGTCTGAAAAAGAGTCAAAGTAACTCAAAACTAAAGCTGTCAGACAAACGTAGAGGAATAGCAAAAACTAAACTTTCCTCTGAGATGGAAGGAGAAGAAGAGAAAGACGGACAAAATGGAGACCCTACCTTTAATTGATATCGTTGAATAGATGTATTACAGGTTATTGATACTAAAATATTTTACACGTATGCTGTAAATGGGAAAAAAAACAGCTAATCTGACAGAACTACTATTGTAGTACAGGAGTTTCTTTCAAGAAAAAAGTGCTATAAAACATATGAAAGACATAAATTGTAGCTGTGAGGTCCAGATACTTGGGTCGATGGGGAGCAGTTTATGCTCTTATAAATTAGTTCATATTTAAATGTTTCACAAAAGCAGACACATTAAAAACAAGTCTGCAGTGCTTGTGATGTCAACCACAGGTTTCTGAAGGGATGTTTTCCAATCTGGATTTAGCTTTTCTGCACACTGCCATTGTTGTAGGATACTGGGGCCAGGAAATCCACATTTGATTAAAGGTTAGGTCTGGGCAGGGCAGAGCAGTGTAGTGGGTTGAGGAGCAGCCGCTCCGATAGGCTGATCTACCTGCCGTTCAGGAGAACACATCCCAAAAACACTGGAGAGCCAGCCAAGTATGTTGACTGGCTCTTGTTGTCAGTAGCTCTTGATAAATACTTCAACACAGGAGCTAAAAACATGCCAGCAAGATCCGAACGGAGATAACCACAGAAAGCTAGGCTAAACAAAGATAAAGCAGCGTAAACTGTTTCGTTCGTTTTTGCTTGCATGAAATAACACAAAGACTTTCTCCTGTATGCAGGTAATTTGTGTTATAATAAACAGGACTGTGGCTTGTGTTGTGCTACAAACAAGCAGGATATTGTTTTATACAATTTTGATCCAAAAATGCCAAACATTCGTGGGTTCCTGACTTTCAGTCAAGAGGATTTCCTGCATTTGTTTGTCTGATCTGACAGTAAAATAAATATTTAAAACCAACAATATATATAACTTCAACCCAAACATTTAGAAAACAAGTTGATTATCATAATTTTCTAACATTTTGCTGATCAAATTATTTTGATGACCTGAAAAGTCAGTGACACATAATGAATATTGAAAAATCACGAGTTGCATCCAAAAATGAAGACGGATGACATTTTTAAATCATTCAGCCACTGTTGAAGTTTTTATACTTACATGTTTTCTGCTACTGTGAAGGTCGAGTTTACTTTTTAACTGCGTGGGTGGTATCCTCATGCACCTTATTTTTTTCAGTCAGAAACACAATGCCCAACAGGTAAACTCTTCACGACAACAAAATTTCCATAAGAAGAAAAAACATCGATGCCCAGTCATCATTCTTAATCGTACCCTGCAGGACGTGTCTCTCTTCTTTCTGCAGAGCTATTCTCACTCTCCCTGACTTAATTTTTGCCTGTCTGCATATGTTTTGGAGGCCATTAATCGTCTGCTGCACAACATGCACCCCAGCAGATAATTACAGTCATTAAACCAATGAGGGAGCACATGTAGGGAGGCTTCAGTCAAGCCCCCAGGCCCCCCAAACCTTCTTTTTTTATCAGGATGGCCGAGGTGGTCCTCGGAAACTCCAAAAAAGTTGTGAATAAAGAAGGGATTGAATTACTTCAGCCCAGCTGGATTAATGCAATTTCCTGTTAGTGTAGCCTTGAGAGACCTTTTCCAACTTTGCTGCAGGATAAGTAATCAGATCCATTAGCCAGCAAAAAAAATTTCACATCTTTTTTTTTGTGGTACTAAGTAGCCGTTTAGGGTTGTGTCATCAAAATATGTGTTTCCCTAGGCTAAGTGAGCTATTTTGGTCCTTATGTGTAAAAAAAAAAAAAAAAAAAAAATACAGAAAACCAGAGGCGGCAGGACCAGGTGGGAAGATTTAATGTACAGACAGTGGTTTTTAACAAACTCCATGTATCATGTGAGTCCAGAGCTAATATTATGGTTTCATTGTGTCTGACATGGTGGGAGTTCTGGCAGAATGAGGACAAAACACACAACATATACAAGTGTGACTACGTAGCTGTTCAGTTATCACCCACATGGGCAGGAAAGCCACAAAAAGCCCCTCACACCCTCAGAAAGTCTCCATGGTTATTCATGTTGGACGACACACTGTCCTTCGTTGTTTCAGGGAGGTGTTTCCCACCAATCCCTCTGTTGGGTTTGGCAGATGTGTGTCAGAACGTAATATAAAAGTAAAGGTGACAGCCAGCAAAGAACAAGGCGCTCATACAGGTTGTCCCTGCTTACTTATGAATGACACCTAACAGTGGGATTTAGATGAATAGTGATTCCAGAAATCACAAAGGAAAGAAAAATATGAAGTCCTGCAGGTTGAAGATAAGATCAGGACGAGCACATTACAGTCCAAACAAGCTCCAGCCAGACTCTTTCACCACAGAAACGATTTTCCCAGGGTCAGAAAGGAGCCGAGTAAAAAAGGAACCTTCATCCCGGATCTATTCGAGAAGCGCTTTGCAAAATTTGGGACTTCAAGTTATTTGTTTTCCAGCTGAACCATGGCTGAGACATTTTGATGTCATTGTCATGTCTTTTCATCAAGCACACAGCCAGGAGTCTGTGACAATTATTCGTTTAACATGAATACTGGGAGCAAGGAGGAGACGGCTAGCTTGGTTTTCTCCACACTTCATGACTTACACTTCATGCATTAACCACTACAGCTGCTGGGTAGATCAATGAACTGTCAAGAAGCTAATTCAGTTGCAACTCTAACGTGATAACCTACCTCTAACGATAACCTACCTCTCAAAGCTGATAGTTGTCTCCGCTCTGAGACAACTATCAGCTATGGAGGGAATGAAAGTATTCATAGAAAATATTGTTCTGTCAGAAGTTGTTATTGAAATGTATGGTAACAGAATCTGAATAGACCATCAACTACGTGTTGAAAAGAATTCTGTGAAATTTAATTCTAGTTTAAAACAGAGAAATAAAATATTGTCAAGGTATTTTATCATTACAAAATAAAAATCCATCCATCCATCCATCATCCACCGCTAATCCGGGACAGGGTCGTTGGAGCAACAGTCTCAGCAGGGATGCCCATACTTCCCTCTCCCCAGACACCTCCTCCAGCTCGTCCGGGGGGAGTCCGAGGGAATTCCCAGGCCAGCCGAGAGACATAGTCCCTCCAGCGTGTCCTAGGTCTTCCTCGAGGTCTCTTCCCGGTAGGACATGCCCGAGCCACCTCAGCTGGCTCTGCTTGAGGCGGAGGAGCAGCGTCTCTACTCTGAGCTCTTCCCTGGTGACTGAGCTCCTCACCCTATCTCTAAGGGTGTGCCCAGCCACTCTACGGAGGAAACTCATGTCAGCCGCTTGTATCCGGGATCTTATTGTTTTGGTCATGACCCACAGCTCATAACCATTGGTGAAAGTAGGAACGTAGATTGACCGGTAAATCGAGAGCTTCGTCTTGCGACTCAGCTCCTTCTTCACGAGGACAGACCTATACAGGTGCAGCTTCTGCATCACTGCAGAAGCTGCACCGATCCGTCTGTCAATCTCATGTTCCATCCTTCCCTCACTCGTGAACAAGACCCCAAGATACTTTAACTCCTCCACTTGGGGCAAAGACTCTCCACCGACCTGAAGAGGGCACACCACTCTTTTCCTGTAGAGAACCATGGCCTCGGATTGAGAGGTGCTGATCCTCATCCCACTTGCGTCACACTCAGCTGCAAACCATCCCAGTGCATGCTGAAGGTCCAGGTTTGATGAGGCCAACAGGACAACATCGTCTGCAAAAAGCAGAGATGAAATCCTTTGGTCCCCAAACCGGACTCCCTCCGGATCCTGGCTGCGCCTAGAAATTCTGTCTATAAAGATTATGAACAGAACCGGTGATAGAGGGCAGCCCTGCTGGAGTCTAACATGCACCTGGAGCAGGTCTGACTTACTGCCGGCAATGCCAACCAAGCTCTGGCTTCGGTCATACAGGGACCGGACAGCCCTCAGCAAAGTGCCCCGGACACCATACTCCCGAAGCACTCCCCATAAGATACCACGAGGGACAAGATCGAATGCCTTCTCCAGATCCACAAAACACATGTGGACTGGTTGGGCAAACTCCCATGAACCCTCGAGCATTCGATGGAGAGTGTAGAGCTGGTCCAATGTTCCACGACTGGTACGAAAACCGTATTGTTCCTCCTGAATCCGCGGTTCGACTATAGGTCTAATCATCGTCTCCAGCACCCTGGAATAGACTTTCCCCGGGAGGCTGAGGAGTGTGATCCCCCTATAAAAGAAGAATAATTTATATAATGTTTATTTACAGCTCTTCTCACAAAACATCCTGATGTCCCAATCACTGAAAACACTGAGTTCAGGTTAGTGAAGAACAATTACGCAAATTTTGATCAAAAATCAAAACATACAGACATATCAGATGTGAAAAATCATCCAGGACAACTAGAAAAACAACACTGTCTGACATTAAATATTACATCAATATTATGATCCAGATCTGGGTCCATCTACATGCAGTGGTTTTTGATTTTTTTTGCGTTTTGATCATTGTTAATTAATCATTGATCATCAGTTAATTAAATGTTGAGGCCATGTCTTCAAATGTGTCAGGTTAAACATGGACAACAATGTGCATCTGTGTCTGCCTCAAAATTTAACCAATTGTTCCAGACAAAAAACAAACCAGTTTAATATATCAGAAAAACTAACAGGAGATAAAAATAAACTCATTCAACTCTGATAGGTTAAAATAACTTGTCTATTCCATCAATTATAAGAAGTCAGCATGATTCATTGTAAGAGGCCTTGATGCCAGAAATTAGCTCGCTAAAATAAAACAGAGTCTGAATTAAATTCAGTTTTTATTTAGATCTGTAGGTCTATAGATCCATAGATCTACACATCTATAGATCTGTAGGTCCATAGGCGTATATACTGTGGGTCTATAAGGCAGCCGAGCTTGACTGGGATCAATTGGACTTTGGTTCTATCATGTTATGATCTAATAATCTATCATTAGCATATGAGGTAATCATTTTGAGTCTAAACCAGAAACCCCTGAACTCTTATGTCTTCATTTCCCACTTGGTTTTTGGGGATTTCACATTTCAGTGCTCTCCTTCAAGAGCAGCTTTTCCTTCAGCTCCTGACAGGCAGCGGAAGACTCTGGTGGGCAGCTGAGTGTGACATGTGGAGCTGTCTGAGGCAGGGTAGGTCTATAAAAAGTGTGGTGGTCTGTCACTTTGACTGAGCAAGAAGTTTAGAATATCACTCCAAGTGAGTTTTCTCTCCATTATAGTTTATTTATATAAAAGTGGAAAATTCCCCCAAGGACTCAGTCTTCAACCAGGAGGTCAAATTACGCCAAGACTAGATTTTTTTAAAATCGAAAAATCAAAGCATTCACACTTGTATTTCATCACAAATTGACCGTGTAAAATGCACAAAATGATTCATGTATGATGAGCGTATACACGGCTATATTTGCGGAATCAGTATTGAAACACATCCAGCTCCCACTTCGCCTCAATGGACCACAGAAATGATTGTTGCCGAATGTCTGTGGCTTCCCAGTGAAGAACATCATAGCTTTTTTATGTGTACATGGACGTTAAACATTCTTCCTGCTCCCTTTTCCTACCGAGGAAAAACCCACATTCTTTTACAATTCAACATCCATTTAGTTTGATGGAACATCTCAACAAACTGGAGGTTCAGTCACACACATGAACGTTGCTTTTAAGGTAGTTTAAGAATAGCACAGGGACAAAAGGGGAGTCACAGGACACAGGACACTTTAAGAGATTGTAAATAGAGATGTGAAAATCTAACAGCTGAGGGATTGTATTCTTTGTGACAAGCAGACAGTTACCGACGGTTGGGGGATTAGGGAACATTTTGCCCTGACGGATTTAATTATTGGTGGAACATTTCTTCTCTGAATTCCTGCTGCTTTGTCCATGTACCTGGTTACGATTAGGAATGCATTTATTTGGAGAGCAGAATACAAAAACACAAAACAGAACATGTGAAACATTGTGACATGACTCTCTATACTACACTGTACGAGATGCACTAAGACACGTCTGCTGCATTTCTCCTTCTAACCACTAGAGGGCAGACTGACCCTGACCAGCTATCTCAGTCCTGACAGGAGGGTCTCAACCTGATCTACAGGACCAAAAAGAATCTTTTATGAAAACGTTCCAAAAATATTCCAGTGGGATTTCACAAACCTCCGTGGGGCCTTTTAGTTTTCTCTGGGGCTCATCTGGGCTTTCAGGTCAGTAAAAGTACTGATCAATTCCGATCAGTCCATAGAGGCCAGACAATGCAAGTCAATTTGAGGAATGCACCAACAACAGACGACGATGTGTGTTGACACTGGTATTCAGACCTCCGCTAAGCAGTCATGTCATGGTGTCAAAGCAGAGATAGAGAAAGGGATAAACAACAAATGAAAAAATCAGAAACATTCAGGAGAGGGAACGTGTTATGCTCCTGCGATAAAAACTAATGAGCAGGAGGCATCTTTATGTTACAAAACACTCCACAGGTACAACAACTACTTTCTCACAGCACGGGGGGCAGACAGTTCAGTTCAGTTTATAAAGTAGGAGCTCCATGTGCCGACAACTCAGATCTGATTCCATCACATGTTTGGACGAGGAAGGCAAAGTGTTAAAGTTCAGATTTCTTCTCCCAACAGAACTCCCCATGGACCTATATCACAATTTAAACCCAATCTGCTGTGAAAGAATTAGTAAGGCAGGGATGAAGAAGAAGGAGTAATGAAGGTGGACCATAAGGTTGGCAGTCTCTTCACTCAGAGAACGGTGGTTATGCTATAACCTATAGCATCTCGAGACTTTTAAAGGATTATCCAATCAGGTTTCTCAGGCAGGCCCAAGAGGGGTCATTGGATTCTTTGAGAGGGTTCCACTACTTCCTGATGAGGTTTTTGAGTTAACTTACTCTTTTAATCAAACCACATGCATTCACCTGGAGGCACCCGTGTACCCTCAGGATCCCCTCAATGCAATGCATTCTGGAACATGGTTACTGAGCTCTGTGAAGACATCCAGCTGTTGGCATTTCAAGCTTGGAGATATCAGTAACCTAATCTACAGATGCAGGTTTATCCTGAGAACATGAAGGGAATAGCTCTGGTCTGTGTTCTAACTTAACCCAGTGAGTTAGAGAAATGTGAAATGTGATTATCCAAGTGTTTTTTTTAAAAATTAATTTATTCTCCTTCTTGTGTTTGAGCTATTTTGAAATGTGGTCAACATATTTTAATATTTTTTGTATACATTTTTTGAAATCCAAGTTATTGTATAGGGGTTGATCATGGGCCAGATTAACTAAGTTTTAACCTGATCTGGATTTGTACAGAGTTTAGATTCACTATCATGTTTTTCTCCTGTTACCTGGCATGAGTCTTTTCTGACATATTTTACTGATATCAAGGAAGATAATAATTAGCAAACCAAAATAAAATGCAGAAGTGTGGAAAGCTCATGATGTCCCAACGCTATGCATAATTAGATCCAGACCCAGACAATAATTTGGGTCTGCAAGATAGTTGATGGGGGCAATATGTATTGGGTCACAGTGTGATGGAGAGAGAGAGAGAGAGACAGAAAGAGAGAGAGAGAGAAAGGGGGGGGGTCATGTCACTAACACCAATATGCAGCTGCGATGCTGCAGAATCAAACTCATTCAAATGGTTTTCACCCCTCTGTGAAAAGTCAGTAGTTATAGCTCCATAGTTTTATCTCCTAAAATATACCTCCATATGTACATGATGAGGCAATAAACGTTATTGTGTGTGTGTGTGTGTGTGTGTGTGTGTGTGTGTGTGTGTGTGGTGTGTGTGTGTGTGTGTGTGTGTGTGTGTGTGTGTGTGTGTTTATGCGTTTATGCGTGTGTGTGTTTTTTAGCAGTGGTATCGTGTCATCAGATGATGGTTTTTGTCCCCTTTCTTTTCACAATTAGTGGAGAGAAAGGCTTTAAAATCATGGAACAGTTTGGTTGCCATGGTGACAGGATTTTCCCCACAATGGAGGCAAGGGCACTGCTGGAGCAAGTGTTACAAAAAGTCCTGGTTCCATTTCGCATACATTCATATGGGCAGCGTGAACAGAAACTACCAGGGCTGTGGAGGGAACAGTGTGTCTGATTGTTTCGCGACACACCACAAGGTCACATCAGATATGACACATGGTGTGTAAATGTGTGGATGTGTGTGTTAATAGTCCGAGTTATATGGAATACTAAACAGATGGCATTCAAGAAGTAAAGACATTATACAACTACAGTAAGTCTATATAAAATAAACATTAAAATAATAGAAAACCAACTATAAGATGATTTATCTAATTTATAGTTTGATCGCAGCAATACAGTAATAGTGAAAAAAAACTTTCTTACATATGGAAACCAAGGTGTCCTCACAGACAGACAGATAGACATAGATAGATAGATAGATAGATAGATAGATAGATAGATAGATAGATAGATAGATAGATAGATAGATAGATAGATAGATAGATAGATAGATAGATAGATAGATAGATAGATAGATAGATAGATAGATAGATAGATAGATAGATAGATAGATAGATAGATAGATGGATAGATAGATAGATCCTTACAGACACTGAGATGGAGAAAAGTCTGGATTGGGAGGATATCAGAAGAAATAAAGGGGAGGAGATTCAAAATCATCAGCAGAAAGCCGGGCATTTATGCTTTCTCTCAGATTCTCTCTCTCTCTGTCTCTCTCTGTCTCTCTCTCTCTCTTTCTCTCCTCTCCCTGTGTCTGTGTCCCCCTCCCCACACCTTGTTTGTGTCACTCTCTCACTCTCTCCTCCTTTACAGAGAAGTAAGCCGATGCATCAGCTGTCATCAGCTCTCTCACTTTCCCCCTGCCTCAGCTCCTCACTTCTCTCAGCTCCTC
This sequence comes from Antennarius maculatus, assembly GCA_013358685.1. Classification (NCBI taxonomy): domain Eukaryota; kingdom Metazoa; phylum Chordata; class Actinopteri; order Lophiiformes; family Antennariidae; genus Antennarius; species Antennarius maculatus. Next base: position 10,896,810 of record CM023607.1, on the reverse strand, counting down.
TGGTACGCTTCACTCTGTTTCTCACCTTCCTTCCACCCTTTCTTCCTCTCATTCTCCTCATCTTCAAGCCACAATGGTGAACAGATAACTGTCCTGCCATCCTAAGACCATGGGTGCCTGCCTCTGCAAAGGTCACAAAGGTCAGTACCCATTCAGGTGTGTGTGATGTTGAATCAAGTTCCAGGAACTTAGATCATACATTAAACGTGTGTGTGGGATTCTAAAAAAGAGCAGCCTGAGGTGTTGACTGCAGACTTAATAATGTTTTCAGTTTGACAGAAGTGTTTATTTGACAGAAAGTCATTATGGAAACTAGAGATTCTGGAATTCTGTCAGGAAAGCATTCATCTCAAAAACTGATGTGTATATTTGGTGTGTTCTGTCACAGCAATCCTTGATCTGAACGGATTGTAAAGAGACAAACTTGAGGTAGGAGGTTTAATAGAGGGATTGTTACCAGAGGCCATTAGTGGTTTATGCACATTGTGATGTGACTTGGTTTACAATTCAGTTGTTTGCTCTCTGTCACTTTTCAGGAGAAAATAAAGTACAATTTGATCTTAAAACCCGTTCAGATAACGCTCCTCCACAAGAAGCAGTTTACGCTAACAAAGCAAGATGGTTAAAAAAAGTAGAAATTTTATATTATTGTAAGCTGTATAATCTTTCTGTGGCCACCGGTTTGTCAGTAAATTAACATAATTAACATAATACAGTCTCACAGCATATTTTCTATCTGTATCTGCAGGAGAAATTCTCCTAATATTCAGGAAGGATCCCTTTCAGCTTTTAATTATGGTGGGATGTTGTAAAGCATGGAGGGATGGAGACGTGAGGCTCCACACACAGGAAAGAATAGCGAGACAAGTGTGAGTGTGTATGATCCAGATGGGGATTTAAACCCAGAGGTGTGGAGGTTCAGGCATCATGATGGGTTTTATGACCTGCTAATATTATCTGATGAAGCCAGAGACCAGTTCCAGCCCAGTGCACCAGTTTGTGTGTGTGTGTGTGTGTGTGTGTGTGTGTGTGTGTGTGTGTGTGTGTGTGCTGGTGTGCTGGTGACTGGAGTCCAGCACATCAAATAGTATCACTGTCTCCTGTTGCCGTAGAGTTTCTATAGAGACAGTAAATGTCTCGATGACAATCATCAGGGGAAGCCCCAAGTTTGTGTGTGTGTGTGTGTGTGTGTGTGTGTGTGTGTGTGTGTGTGTGTGTGTGTGTGTGTGTGTTTGTGTGTGTACAGCCATCCACTGACCTTTTAAATAATGTTAATTACCCCTCATTCTGCACTGCTCTTCACTTCCTCTTGTCATTCTATGAAACTCATTTCCATCAAGCAAATATGCAGAGTTAAGTGGCTGTAAGGGGATTCACTGCTCTCTCTCTCACTCTTTACCACTTATCCATTATATATGAGCCTCGCTTTACCCCTGGCTGTCAGAAACAACTTGGTTTTGACTTTATAAATCAAATTCCTACCTAGGAACACAAAAGACACACTGATAGAGTGTGTCATGTGTGTCGTTCGCCACAGATCTCCATCATCACATGACAGCACAACACGACCAGTCTGAGGAGGGACAGGCATCCCCTATGAAGGCAAGTGAAACCCTACCCTTTGTCTTGCAGGTTGATGTCTTTTTCAGTCTGAACCTCTCACACGTGGACTGAAAAAACAACATTCACAGTTTTAACTGGAACTTTTCTATAGTACAAAGTAGTCCCCGTAGCAACTGCTCATGCAGTGGGTTTTTAAATTACATTTTTATTTTCTCCACATAATCATCTTTATTCCCGTGGTTAGAATGTGGAGGTGTATAGCTATACAGCGCTGGCCTTCTGCAGATACCTTTGATGAAGAATAACATATAATAACATAACTCGTTAACCATTAGGTTTACATTTCAGAGACAAAAATCTCGCAATCTTGAAAAATGGAACCCAAACTCTTAATCCGTAAGTGATACGCATGATAATGAATTGCTGTGATGGGGGGTTAACTCACCTTGAGCATTTGTTAAAGTCCTCCTGGTGGAATAAGAGTGAAATAAACGTAACATTCAAGGTTTCATATGTATATGAAAGGTTTCGTATATATGTATATTATATATAAATTCAAAACACATTTGTACTTCATAACAACTGTGCAGCACTAGTAGAGTGAATTCTCAGTTTCCCCACTTTTAAATTCATATTTGGGCTTCAACCTCCCTGTGGCACAACTTCCTTTTCTAAGCAAATGTATAGTGGAGCTCACCTTTAGGGAAGAATGGTATCTCCTTGTGATTCTGAATAATTAATTATAATTATTCATCACCCCAGTGAGCACCGTGAGCGGGTAGAGACACATAAAAGTGTGTTGTAGGCTTACAATTTTCCAGATCACCGTCAAAATCAAATTTATCTTTTCTTGGGTCATTCCTCTTCAAAACGATCAAACTCCGTTCATAACTTCTAGACCTATCAAGCACACAGACTAACAGATGAACAGACTGATGGACAGACAGCTGTTAAAAACATAACCTCATTGGTGGCAGCAGTAACTCTCAGATCATTTTTGTGTACCAGAAACAGTAATAGTGGACGTATTTAGTGGCTTAAACTTGCACGTGTGTTGTTGGAATAAACATGGTAAATTGGCTTGAGGTGTGAGAAGGTTTACTTTACAGCCAATTGTAAGAATTGGCTGCATGGTAATCACTCCATTTCCTCCTCATAATTATTTATTGAAACAAAAATAAGCATGATTGTATGCAGGACGCTCAAAATCTTTTCTATGATTAATTTCTCTTTCACACACAAAACGCTCAATCTGCTTCATCGCCAGGCTCCATCACATCCTCACACACGTGTGAAAATTCCATGTAAGTTTAAAATAACCTACTTTGATCACACTTCATTCGGCCTGAGAGCAGAAAATTCATAAACATTGACTATTATTGTCTCCATTTTTTCTTGAGAGAAAAGGATTAAGTCCTCATAAACAAGACATGGTTGCCAAAACGAAGTTGTCTGCAAATGAGGTTGTGTGTGTTTACATGTATTGCATTTTTTATTCTCACCTTATGGTTGAGTAATTCGTCTGCTGCCCCCCTGTGAGATGAAATACTCTGTCTTTGGCATATGAAACCCATTCAGTCCCAATATTAATGTCAAAGCTAAAATTAAGCTCATTTTTTAGCTTTCACTGAAATACAAGATTTTTTTTTTACTCTAGGTAAATTATTAATGTGTCATATTCTCCCTCTTCTTGTGGATTGCACTGTGCAGAATTGTCAGAATCCCTCCAATGGCAGTGTTGCAGATAAAGCCGACGGGTATGACATTGGAGAGCTGGCCACCTCCACTTTAATGGGTGAGATAAACACACAGACATAAACAGGCCCGGCTCATGTTGTGTTTCATTAAGAATCGAACATATGAGAATGGAAATAATCCAGCTGGGAAATTGTATTAGCATCCTTGGGGGGTTGGTAATGTAATTTCCCTCCTCCTTCTTATCCTCTGGTCTTCTCGCCGTAACGCCGGTGAACTCAGACAGACAGGAGTTAACAGTCAGGTAGACGTTTCTGTCTCACACTCAATATTAAGCTCTGCCACTGAATTTAGCTTCCTCTTCTCTTCTCTTCTCTTCCTGCTGGTGCCTCCCACTCTTTTTCATCCCCTTTCCCCCATCCTGAGTCTGTCTGCTTCATCTCTTCTGCTTCTCTGTTTCTGTGGGAGGTTAATTATCTCAGTAAATGTGTTATGCCTTGCTGAACTTTTCCCAGTGAACGTTCCTTTATGACCCTGGCAGCGTAATTACCACGGATAAAGCAGACAAATACAGACATTCAGGCGGACAGCTGAGAGGCTGACACCTGTTTTGGAAGTTGGACAAAAAAAGAAAAATAAAAACAAGTTTTTTTTTCCTTTACTGAGACTGAATCACTTTTCAGTCGTGTCTTATATGAGAAGTGAGTTCTGTAGACATCTGACAACCTCAATGCTCCAATCGAATCATACTGTGCAACTCAAGTATTATTGCCCAGATATCATCATATTTGAGAAGAATATAAGGAAGGAAATTTTTTGGTAGAAACAAAAATATCATGCTGATGTGATTTAACAGTAAATGGCTGAAACCCTGCTGCCTGCACTGAGGAACTGAAATTCTTATTGGTTTCCAAAACATTAATAGTTTTGGACTGAACAAACCAGATAATGGTTGTTTTTTTTAATTATTACAGAAAAATAGTGGGACTGAACGTGCGAAGATTGTGAAAGAAGTGAAGCATCTGCTCATTAAAGACTGGGATGTGATTCAGGGTCAGAGGGCCAACAAAAATGAAGGCGTCCCTGCTCTGGGTACCCTGATTAAAAGCTGATTTCATTGCAGTCAGTCTGGTAACCATGGTGTGACTGGAGAGATGGAAAGGTTTTTTTGTGTAATTCATGCAACACAGGTGAAGTTATCCTCACCAGACGATGGAGAATAATGAGTTGTTGATCCCCTCTTCTTCTCCCCCGGCGTCATTTTGTGGCTTCAGTTGAAATGTCTGATAACAGATGTTCAGGTTCCACTCAGAACAATCTCAGTTCATGAAACAGCTTCAGCTGTGCTTTCTACATAGAGATAGATTGCAAGTGTTAGCTGATCGCACTAATCTAAGGTGATAGTCCCTCTTGTACTCACTATGAAACAACCATGATGAAAACAACTTTTGTAAACGTATAATTTTTATCAAGGTGAGGTGAGACATTAAATTACCTCGCCTGGATATCTCTGCTTTAACACATTAATTCTGAGTAATCTGCTTTTAGACATTGCAAGAATGTTAGCATGCTTACCTTAGCATTTAGCTCAGGGTTCCTGCGCTGCAGCACAGCCTTATAGAGCTGCTAACACAGATGTCGACCCGTAGCTTTGTCTAATGGCTCTCAACAAAAGAATGAGAATAATCATGTGGCAAACAACAAAATCAAGGGACAAACATCAAGTAGAGTACATCAGAGGGACAGCACATGTTCGAGGTTTTGGAGATAAAGTCAGAGAGGCCAGACTGAGATGGTTTGGACATGTCCAGAGGAGAAATAGTGAATATACTGGTAGAAGGATGCTGAGTTTTGAACTGCCAGGCAGGAGGCCTAGAGGAAGACCAAAGAGGAGGTTTATGGATGTAGTGAAAGAGGACATGAAGGTAGTTGATGTGAGAGAAGAGGATGCAGAAGACAGGGTTAGATGGAGACAAGTGATTCGCTGTGGCGACCCCTGAAGGGAAAAGCAGAAAGGAGAAGAAGAAGACAGGATAAACAACCAATATCTACATCTTTTATGCCGGACCTCACTGTCACTGGAAAATCTCACATTGTTTGGATCTCAATTGTTCCCCGCCGCCGTCACCGCTGTTGCCGTGATTTCCTTTGGGTGTTTTTCAGACCACAGCCCTTTCAAACCAAACCTAATTACTCGCCAACTGGAAAATTAAAGTCAGAATTGAGTTTTCCATTAGGCCACCTTTCAAATGTGATTATAGGTTTTGCTATAGGTTGATTTCCACATTGTTTTTTAAAAAACAAGCCTCCCGCTGGTGTTCACATCCCCTCTTTGTTCATCCACTCTATTTCTCCACAACATAAAGAAGGGAGTCGTGCACAGCATCCAAGTCAAATCAGGTGATGGCATCTCATGCCATATATAATCGCTTTCAGTTAGATCTCTATGAATATCAATGTTACAGTAAATATATTTTGAGTAAACGTAGTAAACATGACATCCTCCCTACTTAGCCAGAACACCACAACAAAACAAGAACCACCAGGTGTTGCAATCACAGGAACGTAATATATTCTGAGGGTTTTTGGTGTCGGCGTAAAGGCGACCAGCTCAGCTCCCTCCTTCTATTGGACTGCTTCAATTTCTCTTCTTCTGCTCTTTGTTGTTTTCATCTCAAAGCCTGTTACTTTTGATCCTTTCCTCATCTTAACATTGCCCTAACTATTATTTTCCTATAACCTATTTTTCGTATTCTCTTTCTTTTGCTTTTTGGCATTTCCTTTCACTGTGCTTTTGTAATTCTTTAATTTACCTCCTCTGTTGTATGACTTTGGTTCGCTGTCACTTTCAATTCCACTCTTTATTTCCCTGGACTTTTCTACTTGTTACTTTTGTGATTAAAATAATGGCTTCTTTGTACTTTTGTTCAGTGACTCCACAGGTTATGAATAACATATTTCTCTGGGTACACGGGGATACAGCACCTCTATTAGATACTGCTTGATGGGAGTTTGATGAGGACATGGATCACATTCGTAGATTTGAGGCTGTAGTCAGAGTTTGTATACAAAGTCGATGCAGCGATACAGGCGGTGGGGCCAGCTTAAAGCTAATGTCTGTACAGATGGAATGAATAAACACTCGCTGCACAAACAGCCTGCTGGTCAAATCCAAACATGGTGCTTGGAAAAAATATACTTCACCTCCTGTTTGCTTGATTACAGTAAATCATATAAAATATGAAGGACTTGAAGGACTTGTGATTTGCCACAAATATTCAAATGTAATTTTATTAATATCAAGCTTCCAGTTACAGCTAGTTTTTAATGTCGAAAATCCCGAAAGATCAAGCTGGAAAGTGTCTGTTAATTAGCTGTTTTAGTCTAATTTACACGTATCCCTCTGCAATGTGCCAGTAAGAACAGAAACCCCTTTATTTGTGTTTTAATTAGCTTAGATGTTTTATTCTTTTCTTTGAATTGTATTTTTATGTATTTTATATATACTGTATTTCATATTTTGTATAACATTTATTATAACTGTTTATTTTGTATTTACACTTTTTATTTCATGTTTTGTTAAAAAATATTTACTGAGCATGTAATTTATTATATTATCATGCTTCTTACAAATCATTTCAGTCAAAACAAGGACAAAATGGTTTTGTACTGCTTTGTCAGTATATTTTTATTTTTCATAGTTATTTTGCACATCCTGATTTTTATTATGTTTTACTTTGCCACTGAGCCTGACAGTGATGTCAGTAACACACAGGAATCATGTTTTCTTTGCTATGATCTTTTCCTGTTTGCTTCAGAAGGTTTGGTCCTCTACTACCACTCTTATTGGGTATCCAATCTGTTCAGCTGGTTGACATTTTACCTGATCCACATAATCAAAACATATCTCTCTATCTCTTCTGCTTATTAAGGGCTGGTGGCCACAATAAAGGAGCATATCACCAAGCCCACGGCGATGGCCCAGGGGCGAGTTGCTCACCTGATTGAATGGAAAGGCTGGGGCGGATGCGGCGAGGCAAGGGGTGGTTGGAGCGGGGCTTGGGATAAAGGAGGTGGAGGCTGGGGGGGCATGGGGACTGAGCTGCAAGAGGATGAACAATTCTACTCCCAAATGACGGATGAGATCAAGGAAGCTCGTTTTGCTGCAGGTGAGACCAGAAGGATGAACTCAAACCATGAACAACTAGATGTGGTCAGTGGAGAGGAAGTGATGCTCACTTCTGTCTGGGGTGTTGTCTTGGTTAGCTCAAAGCATCTAAAAATCAATAGCATTACATCAACTACAGAGTGTTCATAATCTAGTGTTTCATGTCGAGATGGAGGCAAACAAAGAGCGATAAAAAACCAAAAGGCTGTTAATTTCTTTGAAACGGGACATAAAACTAAATTAAGTGCCTGTTGTTTCACAGGCGTGGCGGAGCAGTTCGCCCTGGCTGAGGCAGCCATGGATGTGTGGTCCATGACAGACGGCTTGGAGCAACCCTCCACCTCGCTGCAAGGTGGGTCCCTACAGAAACAGCGCATTGTCTTTGATTGTCTTGTTTGTACAAATGTAACAGATCCATTATGACTGAACAGGAGAAAACAGAACAAGTCACTGGAGAAGACAGTTAACATTTCTTCTGAAAGAGTTTCTGATGTGGTATAAATTTTGAAAATGGATTTATTTCAGTGACATGAGAAGATCCTCATTGTAGTAGCTAATTCTGACTGTGATGATTATGATGATGATGATGACCTATTTAAAATCAGGAATCCTACTCCAGTCATCCTCAGTCTGTTTGCATCTGAATGCTGACATTCCACCCTCACCAGGTTTGACTTGCAGCTCCAGAACTCCAGAAGCTTTAAGTGTCTTTGTAAAGATCAGTTAATGGACCATTTGAAGTTCTGCATGACGTCTCTTGGCCCTCAGGTTAGACAGATTACTAAACATTCACATTATAATAAGAACCAAACCTCAGAGACCACACAGGAGAGATTCCCTTGACTGAGTGATGAACTCTACATCAATCTGAAGGTTTTATTGTGTTCATGACACGGATGAAGGTTGTCTGGGTCCAATTACAAAACAGTGTGGTTCTACCTCCTCAAGGTTATGCTGTGGGCCAGGAGAATGGTACACCACCACCACCTCCAATCTCACCACCATCATCATCACCACCATCCAGTGGCGGGCCGTGCGTTTCATATCCAGGCCTTCAGTGATGTTCTACTTAGTCAAACTTGAATAAATATATCCCATGATACTGTAAGCGGCTCCCATCTCTGCGACCAATGTAGCGTTCAGGACTGAGGCATATATAACTTCTCTCAGATGGCACAAAAACCATCACTTCTGAAGAGCTTCAGCCCTACTTCTTTTATTGTCACTCTCACAGAAGAACCCCTTGGCCACATCTTTTATAGACATCACACAACTACAACCATCATAACGTAATGCTACAACTTTGTTCAGACAACATTCATATTCCTCACGAAAGGAAAACATAAGATCAGCAATGTCATCCGCTTGCTGGCCACTAGATACAGTATATCCTCATATTCAAGAAAATGCTCCTTGACACTCAATTCCATTATGTAGACAAGTGTGATCTTTGCAGCGATACCCACATCTGCTGTCTCATCCACCATTACAGCGAGAAAAAGAGATTTTTTTACATCTCGCTTCAAAGCGTTTGTTTGTTTGTTCGTTCATTTGTTCACCAAATATCTTCGCAACTGTTGCAGATAGAAAGAGGAAGCAAAAAGCTTAGCTTACTCAGGCGGAAAAATGATGAAAATGAGATGATGACTTTGACTAGGTCACGGTCAAATTTCAACTTTTGTACACTCAGGAACCAGATAGGATAGAAAGACGATGGAGTAGGCCAGTGTAAGACCCTAGATTAAATTTAGTGCTTTGATCTACCAATGCACTAGTTTTTGTCTATGGTCTTACTCACACTGGCCTTCTCCATATGCACTAGTCTATGCAGTAATCAGATACTACTTTCAGAATACCCTGACCTACCCTGAAAGTAGATCAGGGTAGGTCAAAGTAGTTTTGTACCTGTTCATTGAGCAGCAAATCAAAAGTTTTTAAAAGCACCGTAGCTTGCAAATGTCCAGTCGCGCTTTGGTGCCTCATTGCTGCCTTGGTTAAACAATTCAAGTTTACAAATCCAGTGTGGCCCAAACACCAAATTGATCCTTTACAAACCAAACGCATTCCCAGGAGAACAATTTGCAGCGTCCCTTGGAGCTTGTCAGCCATGGGTTTTGTGCGTAACTACTTGTCTGGAAATGGCGGGACAAACCTTTTCAAGCCTGGGACAGGTTAGCTAGTTTACAGATCGGAACGGACAAAATCTTTGTTTTTTCCTCCTTCAGCCATTGTGTGATCAAAAAGCAAGTACATTCTCCAAGTGCGTAGTACTACCTTTTTTGAAGTTAGTATCCAATCACAGGACACATACATGTCAGGACAACATGAGGCCAGCCAAAAGGTGCCAGAGTCGCCAGCTTGTGATGTAATTGGCTATCGCAAATGTGCCCGTTCACTCAGTGCACAGATGCCTCCATGCTGGATTCTGAAGGCCTTGGACAGACTACAACCTGTCAGGTTGAATCTGGCAACATAAGCTAGATGAATTCTGACTAGATAAAACCACTCTAACCTAAAAATAGAATACTGACCCAGTGTTAGCCCATGTCATATTATATCCCAATGTCTATATGTCTATAGATATTTAAAAAAAATGCATTAAAACAGTGTTCTCGTTTGCATGCGTCCTTGTATCTTTGACACACATTTTCTGACAGGGATGCACGATCGTCAGACAGTGTGCGTCCCTGGGACGCAAGCTTTAAATGCACTTCCATTAAAAAAAAAATAGTCACAATTTTTCCATTTCTCCATTTAAATTTCGAACCTGGAAGTCGCCATTACGTTTTGATCTTTTTTTTAAACTACCAGGCTTTATCATTTTGATAAAACTAATATATAATTTGACTTGTTTTTTTCTTTTTAGTTAAAAAGTTATGATGTTATTAATTAAAACATTAACAGTTTTGTACTTTTTGTATTGTAAAATTGGCAAAACTCAATCCTTGTGTACGCTTCTACTGTATATTCTGCTGTTACTTTTGGGATGAATAAAAATCATGTTAGGATGCACAAATGTTCCTTGAAGCGCATATCAGGGATGCATACTTTCTTGAGGTAAAATGAACTCTGTTAAAATATAATTAACTTTTATCATAAACATTGTCGTGATTTCTAGTTATGTTGCCCTGATGGCCTACCACTGCCACCATCAACATCATCACCATCACCACCACCATCACCACCAGCAACACCATGATCATCACCACCACCTTCACCACCACCACCATCATCACCATCAACCCCACCATCACCACTACCACTTAAAATCCTGATAACCCCATCTTTCTGTGGCTCAGCTCATTTACCAGTGTTTTAACGGACGCCTGATTTGACTATTATTCCCCCACAGCGACACAGACCCACTTCTTGTCTCAGTTCCTGTTGGACGGTGGAAGCATCAGCATTCCTCAGCACCTGTACCACATTCACACCCAGGCTTACAATGACAGCATGGCACCTCACCTGGTCCCTCCCCCAGTGTTTAATTCCATCTCTCCAACGTCCATCACCCAGCAGGACAGAGACCATCCCTTAGAAGACAGAAGCACAGTGACGCCAGAGGCTGATGTCCGACACGTGGACAGCAGCTCGCTATCAGAGGATGATGTCTTTTACAACTAGGCTTGATGGAATCTCTAAAGTGAAGCTCACAGAGAGGACTTGAGACTCAATCACCAGCAATGACTGACAAATAATATATATCTATTAGTGAGATTTCTCTACAGGCATTTCCTTAAGACTTTACTGTACTGGACAGGCTTCAGGTCTACAAAGAATTCAGATGGTGTTTTATCCCTGGGTGAAGCATAATCTTTTGTGAATGTACAAAATTACTATGTTATATTTTTTATTATGTAAATTAAAACCCTTTCATATTATATGTAAAACTGAACTGTGAAGAATACAATTCTAGAGTAAATATCTTGTTATAAAGCACCCGTTGTGACCAGTTCTGGTTGTTCGCACACATTTTCTGGCTAATAATTAAGGAATGGCAACATACAGATAATTAGAGTGCAAATAATATGCAAAATTAAAAGTGGTTCCTCAGGCAAATTTAGATAGAGGTCTGTTGAAAAGAAGTCTCATCTATGATTAGCTCACATTCACAGGTTTGTGTGAACGACAGGTTCAGGGAGTCATGTAGAAAAGAAAAAAGTGAAGAGAAATGCAGGGAAGGTTGGTGTGTGTACCTCATTTATGTCGACAGTTTGTTTGCAGGAGATGAGAAGAGAATTGAGGTGTTAATATCACCTGTCATGGTGTTCTTGGTTCAAACGAAATGAAGCTGTGGTGCAACATGACTCTTTCCCCTGTTTTTATCTCTAGAGCAGCTCTGGATGGCGTTTAATTGATTTAGAGAGAGAAAACCACAACAAAATGTATGCAGTGCTTTAAGATAAGAAAATTGCATTTTAATTCCCTCAGGTGGCAGCTGTGCAAGTTCTATTTTTCTGTGAAGAAAAATATGAGCAGTAGGGATGTAACACGCAGATTGAGGTGCCAGAGACATTTGGCAATTGATCCATCTATTGAGTGGAGCTGTGGGTCTAAACAGAACTTTTATTTCTTGTGAAGATGCAATAAAAATGAACCGATCTCGGGACAGAACCAACTCAATTATTCTCCCCTGTATGTGCAAAAATAAATACGCATATATTACACAAGATGCCCTGAGATAAACTGGCAACTTATCCAAGGTGTACATGGACTCTGACCCTAGTCAATTGGGATAGGCTCCAACATCAACCCATGACCCGTATTGGATAACCCGCTGAAGATGAGAAGATTACTGATTGTCTCGTCTTCAGGAAAATGAATGAATATTTCAGCCACAAGATGGCAGTAAAGGGTCTGAAGTTTCAAAAGCAGCATAAATGGTTACGTAGAAGAGGATGTGATGAAGTACAACGTGCCCTGAGGAGAATCACCACATGGAATGTTTTCTTTTTATCTTTGAGTGACAATCTCGGCGGCACGGTTGTGCAGTGGGTAGCGCTGTCGCCTCACAGGTAGAAGATTCTGAGTTTGAGTTCTTTCTGTGAAGACTTTGTATGTCCTTCTCAGGTCTGCGTGGGTTCTCTCTGGGTTCTCCGGCGTCCTCCTACCTCCGAAAATAAGCACTTCAAGTGAATTGATCATTCCAAATTGCCCATAGGTATGAATGGGAGCAAGAGTGCACCGACGTTGTACTCAGGGTGTCCCCCACCTCTCACCCGTAAGTCAGCTATGTTAGGTTCCAGCAACGCCGTGACTCACAAAAGCAGATGAAGCAGATAAGATGAATGAATGAATGAATGAATGAATGAATGAATGAATGAATGAATGAATGAATGAATGAATCTTTTATATATTCTTAGATGTTTATCATGCTTAAATTATGAAGTCACCACCTCCAAAAGTATCTGGTGGTACTGTTCAGTGTGTAGTTTATACTTTCAAAAAACCATTACATACAGTATAAAGATAAAGACAAAACACTTCATCCATATCCGTATACATAATGGCTCTTAAAGCATAAGGAGACCAGGTAAAATAGTCTTTGGTTAAAAAAAATGTATAAGACGTCCTCCTCTGAAGATACATAATACTCACTGAAGGCAAAATACCACTTCCCTCAGTTCGCGGTGATTATTCATCTATTACAACATAATTATTAAAATAATATTCAATTTCCTTAATATTGTATTCCGTTTCTGCTGCTACCAGCCTTGTTTTTGCGTTTTACTTTGAAAAGTCCTAAGAGAAACGTTGAGGGGAAATTGCCATTTGTTTGGACCACTATCTGCCTTTAACACTACAAGATGTCAGTACAACTCAACTCAAGGATGTTTCAGCTATCTGCAAAACCACAATGTACTTGTGGAGAAGTGTGGTTAGATGAGTGCACGAGGCACAAGGTCCAAGCTTTAGTTTCCATCTCCACTGGAAATTATTCTGTGTAGACACACTTTTAATAATGCTGTGTAAATAAGTACAGCAAATGAGATAATGTGTAATCTTCCCATTGGACGAAATCCTGAAAGTTACAATAGGAGACAAGACAATAAGCTCTGATAAATGTTAATCATGGAAGCCTCCAGCTAATGCCACTTTTGTTTGTGTGCAGACATTGTTATGGTTGGGAAATGAAAAAGTGATATCATTACTTGAGCTGGGATTGTGTTACAGTTAATCAGGCAAGATGGATTCACATCTGCTTGGATAAAGGTCAAGCGACGTGCATATTTCCTGTGTGTCACCGCCTAGATTTCTTTGGCCAAGTCTTCGATTATTCTCTTCATCTGGAGGAGAAAAGAAAAAAGATGAGAAGAAAAGATGAGAGGAGATTGTTTTTAATCCAGTCTGTCCTCATCAGGGAAATTACTGTGTAGCTCATCACAACCCATATTTAAGCGTGTTGTTAAATGTGACCTCCGGTAGCCATCATAATTATGACAGGAGCTACAGCAGATTCATGTAATATATGTATGTATTATAAAGAAAAACAAGCTCTCATCTGGAGGAGGTTCCCAGAGTGACGTGTTACTGAATGAGTCTGGATGAGTTGATGCGTGCTTGTTAGCCTCTGCCGCCACTCAAAGACTGTGTGTGTGAATGAGTGAATGCTGTTGTGTGTTGTGAACCGCTTTGAATGGTCAGAGTAAAAAAGTTTGTAAAAGTTCAGTCCAGTCGGGGAACAGTCATCTGCTGTTTTGAGAAACTTTGTCTATTACAGTTGTTTACATCTGAAGATGTATCATTTGAATTCAGAACCAGTCATTATGCCTCCTCCATCCTGCATAATTCGAATGAAACCAAACTAAGACACAGTCTCGTTAGCAAAGTTCCTGTGGTTGAGACCCAGAATCAAGCTGCTTGTGTTATTTGGTTAGATTACAAGTGTGAGCACCGGCATGTGCAAACACATGTATTATATTTCATATATTTATCACCTCTGACCATGTGATGAGTCCAAGCAGCCTCCCCCTGTCCGTTACAAACAGCGTCTGGATTCCCGTCACACTCAAGATGCTGTGGACCTGAGAAAATGTGGTGAAACATGGTGTGAAGATTCAGCAAGATATACTCCTTCAGTTTGTCTCTGAGACACAAGTTAAAGCAATCATACCTGATATCTATAGGGACAATTAAATTGTTAGCAATATACAATCCCCATTTCTATTATTAAGGCTTGATAACAAATAGTTTCTCTTTACTCGTTGACCGAATACAGAGAAACATTTGTTTGTGTCAAAATTTTTTTCTGTTCTTATCTTCTATCATCTCCTGTGGGAATCGTGTAGTGGAGGCTCTTCACCAGCTGAATGTTCCACTCTGTTTACAAGCCGGTAGCCATCTGCTGTTGGATGTGGAGCGGTTTGTGTATGACTGAGTGTTCAAGGTGTCTGCCTGAAAAGTGCTGCCTGCTGGCTGAACGTAGAGATTGTTGCCAGGAGTGCAATCCCTAAAGCCACAATAATATGCTTCACCTAAGGATTCAACTGCAATGAAATAACTATTCTAGTCTAGGTCACTAGTTGAACAGCTACTACTGGTTAAATATCAAATGCATGTCCATAATTAATTAATGTGACGTTTGCCATGTTTCTGCATCTATGACATTTCTGCCTCCACCCTTTACTGATGTAAACAATCTGAGTCAAATCAAAGTATCTGAGTATCACCCAAAACAGTATATTTTAAATGAAGCTATATTATTGGCATTTCCTTGAGGACTCTTACCTCCAGAATGGTGGTGTGAGGAGACAACAGGACAGAGTTTGGGTAAATGGGAAAGACCTCATGCATATATTCCTCCAGAGCCTGCACAGCATGAAAATATTCATTTTTACATGCATTTTCTGAGAGATGGATAATTGTTGTGCATCAGTATTCATTTTTTATTTTATAAATGTGATTCACATTAATTTTTATTGCCTGAGATTAACTCGTTTGTATGTATGGCATCCTGATGTTTCTATTTTCCCATAAATGTGTCATTTTTGTTAAACTCTATCATAATTCAGTATTTCTCTACCGGTAGATGATGATTTAGAGTAAATGTGATTTGTCATACAATGAGCTTCTACATAATCCAGATTTTTCATTCAGTTCTCTTCCTCTTTCTGCAGCTGTTTTACATTCATTAAAAAATTCTAATGAGTTAAGAACAGACAGTTCCCTCCTTTTCCTCGCCTGCAACTACCTGTGACTCTCCCCACTGTTTACCTCGGTCTTACTGCAGCGGAGGAACATCAGCAGATCCGAACGGTGAACAAACCCCAGTAAAATTTCTAAATCTCCGACAGAAGAGAAGAAAAGAAATCAGTATTCTGATTTTCTCACTTGCAGGAGTTTCAAGTGGGTGCAGCTTCTCCAGTGGGCTGTGACTGTAAAAATTCATCCATTTGATTGCAGCTGGAATGTTCAGCTGGTTCGTTGAATAGTTTCTCACAATTACCAGCTCCTTATCAGGGTCCTCTCACACTGCAGAATTGCTGCAGCTTTTAAAATGACTACAAATTACAATCGTTTTCCTAATCATTTTAGTGGTTTCTGTAAAGATGGTCCAATGTGGTGCCGTAACTGTTTTGAAAAGTTATGACATCACATGTATGACTTATATTCCATATATTCCATATGTTAAAATATATTTTTATTCTGTGTATGATAGAAACAGGTGAACATGTGAAGAAGTTTGGAATAAAATAGCTATAAATATCTCTGTCTGCCCACCGTGTGAGTCCACCACAGGGATTTGAGTTGAGATACAGGTGTTGACAGCGTGCCGAACCTCTTCTGGTCCAGCTGCTTCCTGTAGCTGGACTGATTTCACTCCCAGAAGTTGTCCAACTGATTTAGAGCCAAGCCTGTGAAAGAGATGAGATGTGTAACACGTGGAAAACAGGAGCTGTGAAACAGTAGTGTAAATCCCAGCCTATTTAGCTTCATTTTATAGGGAAACTCTAATTCTGAAGGACATTTATCATTCACCACTCATTCCTTTTGAAATTATTTTTGGGTTGTAAGGATTTGCAAGATGAGTAGTTGTGATTTGATGGTGATAACAAAGGAGGATCCAAGATGATTGTTCCCTGCTACAAACACGAGCAGGCTGCTGCAAAACGATGTCAGGGGCTGATGGACTGCAACTCTAAAATACAATAACAGGGCCGAGCTTCAGGCAGCACCAGACGTGATTTTCTGGTACTTTATGATGTCTGGACAGACGATGGCATAATGTTTGTCAGAGGAATAGTTTATGTGATCTGTGTCTGGAGGCTGTCGATGAGGACCTGTGATGAGCCTGACTTCTGCTTCTGTCTCAGTTTCTCAGGCTGATGAGGACATTTAATAGAAAAACTCTAAATTGGATCTATATATCTTTAAAGCAATTCTCATAATTCATGCCAGAAAAATGTTCACACACATTGTCATGAGTCAGTTCTCATGTCTAACTACAATCGGTGATTTCTTGTTTACTTCTAGAGGAATGCTTACTGAGGAAAACTAATGATCACAATGTGTGGTGCACTGGCGTCGTGCCCGGAGTTTCCCCCGCCTAACGCCCTAAGTCAGCTGGGATAGGCTCCAGCTCCCTGTGACCCTCTACAGCGCATAAGCAGTTCGGAAGATGAATGAATGAATGAATGTGAATGTGGATACCTCATCAGTGATGGTGGTGATTCAGTGAGAGGTTGTGAAGAGAATCACTGGAGAGTGTTTTCATTATATAACCCTGATTACTAAAAAGTTGTGACTCTTTAAAACTTTAATAAAAAGAAAAATATCCTAATTCTCTAGTCCTTTTTGAAACTCAGTTTAATTGAAAACAGTACAAATACATCTAAAGTTGTGTCTGATCAGTATCATCAATTTTAATAAACATGCCCTCCCTCCATCCATTTCCTTTTAGACGGGATGATCACAACTGTCTCATCTACATCTGCTTATCCATGCTGTGGGTCATGGGTCAGTTGGAGACTATCACCAGCTATGAGCAAAAGGCAGGTTACACTCCAGAAGAGTCGCCAGCTCATCGAAGGGCCAAAGAAAAGACAAACAAACACACATGCTAAAATTCGCTCCCAATGTAGCCTTCAGAATAAAACATCTCTTAGATAAACATGAGTTTTCTGACCAATAAAAGTTTAAAAAAATTTTGAAAAGAAAGTTGTTTTAAAATGATCCTTGTTGCTTAGGATGACATCATCACGTGACCACAGGGACAAATCCTGCTGTGTTCTAGTGAGACATGGTGTATTTACTTACGACGGGCAGGCCTTCAAGAGAGAGGGAAGGTGTGGGAGTCTCTTGCTGATAGAGAGCGCATCATAGAAAGATGGCCGATGTCCAGAGCGAGCCACGGCGTTGGCCAGCAGAGTAGCGAGGAGGATGGGTACCACATGGCTGAACTGACCAGTTAACTCTATAGCCAGGAGAGCTGGCGACACGGAGTGTGTCATCGACCCCGAGAAGGCAGCTGCACCTAAAACAGTAAAAAAAAAAACTTTCAGAACAGTTATAGGGTATTCACAGGACTGATACTGTTTTTGATCTTCATTTCATGCATAATTCATTTCTTTTCTTTTTAATAAAAATATTCTATGTCCAAAACCCAAGTTCAATTTAATACAAATAACATTTTTATCAGATTCTGCAATAATTACTCCACTAATTATTAATGTTAGTGCAGAAAAAACTTACAGCATAAAATTCTTAAAAACATCAAGCATTTTGTGTTTAACTGATTTTCTCTTTTTTCTTTGTGTGCAGGATCATGATGTGGGAGAGTTTTTAACACGACTACAGGAGTCTGACACACCTGTTTATGGTTGGTAACCACATTTAACTTGATTAGTTTATGCTGAAGACCAAAAGCCCACTCAGGCAACAGAGTCCACTATTATTATGTCAAATATGAATAATAGACAGCTTATGAAAACACTAGTTGGTGTAACACTGTAGGCATGCCTCCATACATCACTTCTACACAAATGAGTTATTGATCTTGTTTTCCTACCAGCTAGTGCGTAACCCCCAGGATTGACAGACAGCCACTGCCGCCCTGAGGTCCCTCCTGCGGAGGACACATAAGCTACTCCTTCTCCAAGCAAACGACCCAAAGCCGCTCCTAGAAAATAGAAATTCAATTTTAAGTGTATCTCAAGGTTTTCCTATTATGGTGGTAGACAATCCTATGTTTGTTCCCTCCACTCACCATAGACAAACATCTGCATGAAGTATCCGGCCGGCAGGGGCAGGGTGCAGACTAGGATGAACATCCACATCTACAAACCAACAACAGAAGCACAGAAAACTCTCTAAAACATCTGAACAGCTCTACTAGAACGTGTCTCACTGAAGATGAGTCACTGCCAAATATTTCTTTTAATCAACAATCTATTTTGCACAAATAAATATTGAATCATGCTCCTTTATGTGCTGAATTTGCATGTTGTATTTGGAGGACCAACTGTTATAACAACTGATCCTCTCCGAAGAAGTTCTGTAACTTTCACAGACATTCAGGCATTAGACATTTTACAGTGTATCCATGCAGAAATGCTCAGATACGCTGTTCAGAATGATGCTACAATATTCTGCAACAGCAAGCTCTTGGAGTGTAAATGAGAATGATCAATATGTAGCTGATGGTTACTGATCAGTGCAGTGACTCGTCCATTATTTGGTTCTCTGCTGATATTTCTAATTCCTTCAACCTGCAGAATTATTATGTGTGAGCATGAGATGATTCAGTCAAATCTTAAAATGTCTGCAGCTCAGGAATGTGACCAGTGTGGGTTAATTGTGGGCCAGGGTGACCTTAGAAAACAAGCAGAGGTGGTGAATAAGCTCTGAACCTTGTTAATGATGTTTATTAGTGCTGACTGACTCCTTAATTGGTGTTTTTATTGTTTGTACCTTCATGAGCAGAAAGACAACCAAAGAAAGGACAGGACTCCCAGATGAACTCCATTCTATTAGTGGCTGAACGGAGGCATTATGGGATGGAGCGGTCCACTGGCTGCTATCCAACAGGGAGGTGAGAAGCTGCTTCATAGTAAGCTGTGAAAGGGAATTTGTGATTATCACTGCAGACCGATTTACGTCAGTCGTTTTGCTTCTCATCTCTTCTCGTAGTTCTTTAAATGGTGGCATGATGTGTTGTTTTTCAACTTTTAGCGTTCTCCACTTTATCAGACGGGTTCTTTTCAGCTGATTTCTTGATTCAAGGTCTGGCAGTAATCAGACTTGGTGTGACTCGTGAAAGTATGGCTAATCACAGTTAATTCATGATTTAACAAGGGGGGGCTACTTTTTCCTATAGGGCCAGGTAGGTTAAAAAATATTTTTTCTGTTAACATATGACACCACCATTTAGAAACTGCATTTTGTATTTACTGTAGTTTTAATTGTGTAATAATAAAATTTGTTTAATGATTTGACACTTTCAGTTCAACAAATAATCACAATCCTGCTTGCAGCAGAGTAAACATACACCACCAGTTCCACATCAACATAATCGTCATCCTCACATTCATCAACCACACTATTTGAATAGCAAACACACTCACTGCTGGTTTTTAAATGAAGTGTGGTGAAGCATAGTGCTTTCAATGCAGCATAAAGCAAAGGCTTACCAATGCATCACTGATGAAGTAAATGTGTGTGTGTGTGTGTGTGTGTGTGTGTGTGTGCGTGTGTGTGTGTGTGTGTGTGTGTGTGTGTGTGTGTGTGTGTGTGTGTGTGTGTGTGTGTGCAGTGTGTTCCTTCTACTTGAAGGGTTCATTAGTCACATGATATGAGATCCACAATGTCCAAATACACACTGCTTGTGATGAGTGATGAGCAGCAGTGTTCCCAATGGATTTGCACATGAACAGACTCCTATCCTGTGCAACAAATCATTCTGTTTTACCATCCTGCAAAATCTGCATGAAGTGACGTGCAGGTACAGGCACCTGTGACATGCTGTCTTCTCTAAACATACTAGAACTGAAGAAGAGACTCGACACAACTCCTCATCACCCTGCACCTCACTTTAACCTAGATCACGTACTGTTCAAGCACCTGACTCGAAGTCGAGCTGGGAATACAGATAATTTCAATAGAACAGTAGGAATGGTCATGCAAGCATGCGTTGCTGTTGTTAGGTAACAACTAGGGTTGAGTGGATAATGCATTTTGACGAGTACGAGTACGAATACGAATAAAGCCCGTTAATACTCGTGATCGGAATGAAGGAAAATCAGCCGGACTGTTGTCACGCTCTGTGATTGGCCAGTCACACATACGTCCCGCCCCTCCCTACTCACTGCAGTTAGAGCGGAGTTTCCCTGTCTCACTCTGTCTCCGGTACACGCAGTTACTGGTCTCTCTGTTCGTGGCTTAACAAAGTGTATTCTTAATATTTTAACTGAGACATAGTGCGTGCGCGCGCGCGCACACACACACACACACACACACACACACACACACACACACACACACACACATACACAGATGCACACACATACATGTATTAAATTTATTCATTCATTACACTCATACCCTTTAAGGCCATATCTTCAAAATAGTGATTGATGTTGAGATAACTTCCAGCACACACACACACACACACACACACACACACACACACACACACACACGCACACACACACACACACACACACACACACACACCATAATCAATATTGTTTAACTTTATGTGAAAAAAAATGGCAATAGCATTAGGTAATAAAAATAAATAATTGAAAAATAATAATTGTGTTTACTCATTCTATATATACAGTTGTTCCTTTACTATTGTGATCAAAAGCATTGAATCTCAATTCTGAGGCTCTTCAGTAAATATTCATTCTTAGACTTAAGAATGTTCATGTTCTGACTCAGTTCCATAAAAAACTTCTGTAAATAGTTCTCTTACTTTTGTGATCAAAAACATTTATTTGAATTTCAATTTTGAGGCTGTTTTGTAAATAGTTTTAAAATAAGCAAAAATACAGCAACTTGTGATCAATCCATACCAATTTTAGACTTAAAACAATGTAGTGATTTAAGCCCCACCCATTTCCGGTCAAACCACACCCACTTCCGGTTTAAGCCCCGCCCATTCCGAATACAGATACGGATACAGATAATCTTGGTTGAACAGATACAGATACAGATACAGATAGTGGTGTACTCGCTCATCCCTAGTTACAACCTAACAAAGGTAATGGTGTCAGTAATAGAAAGTAGAGTTCAGAAACAGAGGAGCACTGTAGACTGAAGGAATTCTCTTGCTTACCTCGCTGGTTTTCTAGTTCAACCTGTTACTCATTGTGTTATAAATATGACAATCAGTTACTTGATTAATTTCTATATTTTTATTATTTTGGATCATATAATGATAACATAACTGTCATTAATATTGTTGTTGTTGTACTGTGACGTCAAATTTACTTCCACTTTTTGACAAGACCATCTTGTTTTTTCTCTCTGTTACACACCCGTCACACCTTACAACATTACACACACACGCACAAACACACACACATGCACACGCACACACACACGCACACACACACACACACACACACACACAAAACAAGAGAAGAAATATTGTCTTCAACTACAAGATTATTTTTAATTCATTACGTAACATGAATGGATTACTGTGTGGCGCTTTGGCTCGGCGACGTGTTTTCATCAGTTTTCCGACGGTAAAGCTCTAAGAGGCAGATGGCTGCGTTTGTCTTTCTGTGACATTTATTCAATAAGAACAATAAAGGGCAGCTCAAGCCTTACCATTTAAAGGTGTAATATGAGGACCAAAGTAACATTAAGCCTGAACTTCACAGTTGAATCACAACTAAATATATTTTTAATGACAATCAGTTCAAAAACAGGAAACAGCTTGACTGAGACTTCACATTCTGCTTGTTCCTACCTTAGAGGCCATGTATTGACCAGCAGACTCGGGAAACGTCAGACACGCCAGGATGAAGGCCACCATGCCTGAGTATAGACCCTTCCTACGCAGAGGTACTCATGTAAATAAAATATTTCAATGTTATCTTGGTACTAATTTCTTTTCTGATTTATACTTAGTCATTTATTAAGTAATAATCGTCTCAGCACTCTGTATGACCTCATCCATTTCTACTTGGACATCCTTTCAATGAGAAGTCAAATATTTATAAAACAAGATCTAGTTTGAATACCATTTACATGTGGCCTGAATGAGCCTGTCTTGGTTTAATTCATATTTTATACTATAAATACTACATTTTTAGTTTATTCTGTAGTTGGAGGGTGGTGTGCTAATTGATTAGCCTCATAAACACGTCAGTCTGTTTCAATTGAACCGTAACTATATCTACAACATGTGATGACTGCAGATGATTATCATCTGTATTACACGTAGAAATGATCTCTCACTCTGCTGTCATCATTTTGATGAAGACTGAGTTTGTTTTGGTGAAGCACAAGATCCATCGATGGCAGAAGAGAAAGACGCAGCTCACAGCTCCACTCAGCAGCCTGTTTCCAGACAGAAAGATGACTCCAGTATTGATAGACAAGGCTTATTTTAAGAGATAATAACAGACTATCGGAACTCATTAGCGCAGACTGACAGAGAGGAAGAAGAAACTAGGAAATGACTGGTATGAGAAAAGGTTCTTCTGTATGCTGATTAGAATAAGAGGCAAATGCAGAAAAACTCGTTGTCAGAGCTCATATCACAATCATTACTGAAATGAGCAGCAATGTGATCTGTCAAGATTAAAACAGACAAGTTGTCAAGACTGTGGAGACACTGTAAAAAATAAACTTACCCCAACAAAGCAAACAGCAGAATCTCTAGTGGGCGGAAAGGTAAAGTAGTGGGGAAATTAGTTGTGAACAGGGCCTGAAGAGTCTCTGTGGACACACGTAAATTGGAGTCATCCCTCCAGTTCCTCTCACAGCTGTTTTCCAAATCCAATCTTTTCAAACCTTATGGCACTGGGGCTTTATTGAAATTCACAGTCTGAATGTTTTTTTGCCACTGTCATGTTATGTAGTTAGAAAGCTGTCAGTAAACACTGACTTTTAAAATAAAAAGGTATTGTGTCAACACTTCCCATGTTGTCATGGGAAAACAAACAGGAGACAGAGTTTTTTTTAATTATTATTATTCTATCATAAAATGCTTTAAATTCTCTATACTATCAGTACGGTGTCCAATACATGGGAGATAAAATTAAACAGTGTTAAATTGTAATGCTTTGGAAAACCACCATCTAGCCCAGAACACAGAGTTCAACTTGCAACATTTATCATTATTAATATGCTTTTAATGTAGCCACAAGAGGGCACAAGCCAGTGTCTTATTGTGCAGGTCACAAGCCCGGATAAATAAGGGAGGGTTGTGTCAGGAAGGGCATCCAACATAACACTTTTGCCAAATCAAACATGCGAATCAAATCTATGACTTCCATACCGGATCCGTCGAGGCCCGGGTTAACAACGTCCACCATCGGTGCTGTTCACCTACAGGGTGCCTCTCCTTCTTCGACTGTTGGTCGAACAAGGAGAGAAGGAAAGTGTGTTCGTAGGAAGTGAGACAAGAGGAACGCCAAGAGTACAGGATTAAGAGTAGGGACGGTGAATGTTGGAACAATGACAGGAAAAGGTAGAGAGTTGGTTGACATGATGCATAGGAGGAAGGTAGACATACTGTGTGTCCAGGAGACCAGGTGGAAAGGTAGCAAAGGTAGAGGTTTAGGAGCAGGGTTTAATTTCTTCTGTCGTGGTGTAGATAGGAAGAGAAATGGAGTAGGAGTTATTTTGAATGAGGAGTTTGTTAGAAATGTCCTGGAGGTAAAAAGAGTGTCAGATAGAGTGATGAGTCTGAAGCTAGAAATCGAAGGTGTGATGTTCAATGTTGTTAGTGGGTATGCTCCACAGGTAGGATGTGAGCTGGAGGAGAAGGAGAAATTCTGGTTTGACTTTGATGAAGTGATGCAGAGCATACCTAGAAGTGAGAGAGTTGTCATTGGTGCAGACTTTAATGGACATGTTGGTGCAGGAAACAGAGGTGATGAGGAGGTGATGGGCAGATTTGGTATCCAGGAGAGCAATGCAGAAGGACAGATGGTGGTTGACTTTGTAAAATGATGGAAATGGCTATGGTGAATACTTTCTTTCAGAAGAGGCAGTAACGCAGGTTGACCTATAAGAGTGGAGGTAGGAGCACACAAGTAGACTACATCTTGTGTAGATGGTGTAATCTGAAGGAGATCAGTGACTGCAAAGTAGTGGTAGGTGAGAGTGTAGCCAAACAGCATAGGAACATGGTGTGTAGGATGACCCTGGTGGTGAGGAAGATGAAAAGGACAAAGACAGAGGAAAGCACGAAATGGTGGAAGCTGTAATAGGAAGAGTGTTACATGACTTTTAGGAAGGAGTTAAGACAGGTTCTGGGTGGTCAACAGGTGCTTCCAGATGACTGGACAACTACAGCTAATGTGATCAGAGAGACAGGTAGGAGAGTACTTGGTGTGTCATCTGGAAGGAAAGTAGATAAGGAGACTTGGTGGTGGAATGAGGAGGTACAGGAGTGCATACAGAGGAAGAGGTTAGCTAAGAAGAAGTGGGACACTGAGAGGACTGAGGAGAGTAGACAGGAGTACAGGGAGATGCAGAGTAAGGTGAAAGTAGAGGTAGCAAAGGCCAAACAAGGGGCTTATGATGACTTGTATGCCAGGTTGGACAGTAAGGAGGGAGAGACTGATCTATACAGGTTGGCAAGACAGAGAGACAGAGATGGGAAGGACGTGCAGCAGATTAGGGTGATTAAGGATATGAATGGAAGTCTATTGACAGGTGATAATAGTGTAATGGGAAGATGGAAAGAGCACTTTGAAGAGTTGATGAACGAGGAAAATGAGAAAGAACAAACACTAGAAGAGGTGGCTGTTGTGGACCAGAAAGTACAAAAGATTAGTCAGGATGAAGGAGGGTATTGAAGAGGATGAAGAGCGGAAAGGCAGTCGGCATTGTTGGATTTCTATCTGTAAAGCGCTTTGAAATGTCTTCAGATGTGATTAAGCGCTATATAAATAAAAGTTGACTTATTGATTGATATACCTGTGGAGATATGGAAGTGTCTAGGAAAGGTGGCAGTAGAGTTTCTGATTGGGTTGTTTAACAGGATCTTAGATAGTGAGAAGATGCCTGAGAAATGGAGGAGAAGTGTGCTGGTGCCCATTTTTAAGAACAAGGGAGATGTGCAGAGTTGCGACAACTACAGAGGAATAAAGCTGATGAGCCATACAATGCAGTTATGGGAAAGGGTAGTTGAAGCTAGACTAAGGGCAGAAGTGAGCATTTGTGAGCAGCAGTATGGTTTCATACCAAAAAAGAGCACTACAGATGCAGTATTTGCTTTGAGGATGTTGATAGAGAAGTACAGAGAAGGCCAGAGGGAGCTGCATTGTGTTTTTTTATAGATCTGGAGAAAGCTTACGACAGGGTGCCCAGAGAGGAACTGTGGTATTGTATGAGGAAGTCTGGAGTGGCAGAGAAGTATGTTAGAGCGGTGCAGGACATGTATGAGGACTGTAAGATAGTGATGAGGTGTGCTGTAGGTGTGACAGAGGAGTTCAAGGTGAAGGTGGGACTGCATCAGGATCAGCTCTGAGCCCCTTCTTGTTCACTATGGTGATGGACAGGCTGACAGATGAGGTTAGACAGGAATCTCCATGGACTATGATGTTTGCAGATGACATTGTGATCTGTAGTGAAAACAGGGAACAGGTGAAGGAGAAGCTAGAGAGGTGGAGGTTTGTCCTGGAAAGGAGAGGAATGAAGGTTAGCCGCAGTAAGACAGAGTACATGTGTGTGAATGAGAGGGACCCAAGTGGAAGAGTGAGGTTACAGGGAGGAGAGATCAAGAAGGTGGAGGATTTTTAGTACTTAGGGTCAACAGTCCAGAGCAATGGAAAGTGTGGAAAAGAGGTGAAGAAGCGTATACAGGCAGGATGGAAGGGGTTTAGAAACGTGTCAGGTGTGATGTGTGATAGAAAAGTTTCAGCTAAAATGAAAAGAAAGGTGTACAAAATTTGGGTGAGACCAGCGATGTTGTTTGGTCTAGAGTCAGTGTCACTGAGGAAAAGACAGGAGACAGAGCTGGAGGTAGCAGAGATGAAGATGCTGAGGTTCTCTTTGGGAGTGACCAGGAAGGATAGGATCAGGAATGAGTACATCAGAGGGACAGCACATGTTAGAGGTTTTGGAGATAAAGTCAGAGAGGAAAGATTGAGATGGTTTGTACATGTCCAGAGGAGAGATAGTGCATATATTGATGGAAGGATGCTGAGTTTTGAAGTGCCAAGCAGAAGGCCTAGAGGAAGACCAAAGGGGAGGTTTATGGATGTAGTGAAAGAGGACATGAAGGTAGTTGGTGTGAGAGAAGAGGATGCAGAAGACAGGGTTAGATGGAGGCAACTGATTTGCTGTGGCGACCCCAAAAGGGAAAAGCCGAAAGAAGAAGAAGATTATAAATATGCTTTGATCAAAATTTTATTAAAACACCTTTAGTTTAATATGATTGGTGATCATATGCCAATCAAAACCACCATATGCACCATGTGTAGCCAAAAGTATGTTGACAGCCCTGATATGACCCGTCTTTCTTGTTAACCATCAGGAAGCGAGTACTGATCGGTGTTTTACCTCCGTTTCCACTGAGCACAGAGAACAAGCGGAACATCAGGGCCCCACAGGCAGCTGAGAAGAAGCATGGGCAGTAATGCCTCAGGGCAAAGTGGGAACACATCACCTCCACACTGAACAAAACACCTGAAGGCCAGGTGGGCGACACAAACAGCAGGGAAACACAAACAGGATGGTGAGAAAATAGAGAAAACAATTCTCAGCTACAAAGCAAACAAGATATATTCTGTCTGCTCATGTGGCAACAGGGAAAATGTCAACATTCATTCATTCATCTTCCTATCTGCTTCATCTGCTTGCGCGAGTCACGGGGAGCTGGAGCCTATCCCAGCTGTCAAAAGTCTTGAGGCAGGGCAAACTCCGTGCGCAACGCCAGTGCACCGCGGGAAAATGTCAACATACTTTATGTAAGTATGACTGTTCACAAACTGTCACATTTATGTAGTTTATTGTTATAAATGTTGATTTTTGAATGTGCCGGAACCATAAACCATGTTAATCCTCAATCAACATAACAGGAGCACAGGAAAAATAATGGATGAAAGAAGTACGGTAGGTGTGAGAGGAGATAGAGAGTCTGCAAATGATGATGAAGGATATTGAAGTCCTGATGCTGACGCTTCACTCACCACTGATGGGGGCTCCGAAACAGCTGGCTACCCCCACCGCAGCAGCTACAACCTGCATCTCCCCACCGACTCTGTCCTACACAGGGGTAAGTAAAGGCACCATTATCATTTACTTTCATGACGTGCCATTCACTGGTAGAATATAATCACACACACACACACACACACACACACACACACACACACACACACACACACACACACACACACACACACATACACAGATGCACACACATACATGTATTGAATTTATTCATTAACATTACACTCATACCCTTTAAGGCCATATCTTCAAAATAGTGATTGATGTTGAGATAACTTCCAGCTCTTAAGAGAAATTAACTGTTTAAAATTATTTAAATACATTAAATAAAAATTTCCAAGAAGATTTTTAAAACCTTGGATAAGCTGGAACACATATTATTTTGAATATGAATGCAAACTTGTTCTGAGGAATAGTTAAACTTGCACCGCCGTTAAGAGAGTAATGATGAAAAATGTAAGAATTGCATGAATGCAGCAGTAATATTAAACCAAAACCAGTATGTATGACAGTAAAACATTTATTGGCACATTTATATGCATTGCAAATATGCAGCCGAGTATTTTCACAGTGAGTTGTGATACTTATAAAACATTGTTTATGAAAAGAATCAGTATCTGACTCCCAGGATGAAGGGAGGAAGGTGAGGAGTTTGGAATGCTAACATTTGTAGATATACTAAGATATTAAGTCTAGAGTGGTTCAGCTTGAAAATGTTTAATGGTACCAAAAACGAGAGTGAAATGACTCGACACAAGACTATCAATTAAGTTTGTGTTGTACCTTATCATCACCGTCGTTTACAAGACAGCACAAGTTCCTCAGATACGCTCCAATCATGGTGGAAAGATGAACAAATGGACCCTTTGGCAAATAGAGAACAATTTTTATCATTCATACTGAAGCAGAAGACTCTGTTTGCAGCTGCACATTATAAATGTAAATATATTACTGAGATGTCTCACCACTTTGCCCAGGAAAACGGTGCTGCCTGCTGCCAGTGTGCAGATAACCCCCAGGAACTTAGTAAACATGTTGGTGAGAGACAAGTAAAGAGGCATTTCAATACCTGCCAGCATGGTTCTCACCTCCGGTATCCCAGAGCCTGAGGAGAAATTGAAGAACTCATAAAGATTTTCAAAAGAAAAAAGAAATGTGGCTGTGCTGAATCAATCAATAGTTTTACGATGTATTCCAAGTGAATACAGAGAAATGATTTCAGAACAATAGAAGGTAAGATGAAGGCAAGTGACTTCTTGTGACTTCTCGGTATAAATAAAACATATAAAGCTACCGACCATATGTCCAGCCTACCAAATTCTTCATTAAGGAACACAACCAAATACAGCAGAAAACTCATTAGATGTCAGAAAACATGTCATATTTAGATTCATGGAGCAGTATCACTAAGAGGGTACAAAACAGTGACCAGTGGATATTTTTAAAGGAACAGGTCATAAAAACAACACCGTAAAGCTGGTTAGGGCAGGAGGGCAAGACGCTGGAACAGACAAGGTGCTAGGGGAAGAAGAGATCATGGAGGTCAAGGTCCTCTCAGGTTAAGCTGAATCTCAGGACTTTTTCACTAATCAGAGGGTCTGCAATACATGGGTTTGGATATAAACTGCTGTTTTACTTTAGATGAACCCGTCGACACCCTGCATGACAGCCCCTGCCATTAGTGTGTGTTCAGATGAATGAAATGTAATGTAAATGTCTCTTTACCATCGTTATGTTATCACACCCTATCAGGCTCTACCTTCAACAGCTGTGTACACAGAGATCCCTCTGTCCATGACGTCAGGATGTATTAACAGATAAAATCATGGTTGACTTTTCATGCTGTATGTCTCCTTTTACCACTCAACAGATAATATCACACTTGACTTTTTTTCAGTGCTATTTACTTTTAATAGGAAAGAGCAATGTTTCTGAAAGACACCAGTTACAAATCAAGACTAAATCAGATCTCTGATCTTCATCTCATCTTTATCAAATGTGCTGGAAACCTACTTGATGACTGCTTCTGTCAATTTACAAGCAAATGACAACGTAGCCTTGCAGTCGCATGAAAATCTTATCATCCTTGTCCAGCTTTTAGCCTATAGCTGTGTGCCATACATATTAATGTCAGGAATGTTGTTCCTTTGCTCCGCAATGAGCTGGCATCTCTTCCAGGGTGTATCCCACCTCTCATTTGTAGCTGGCAGGGATAGGCTCCAGCAGACCCGTGACCCGATAGTTGGAAAAG
Organism: Antennarius maculatus; assembly: GCA_013358685.1. Classification (NCBI taxonomy): domain Eukaryota; kingdom Metazoa; phylum Chordata; class Actinopteri; order Lophiiformes; family Antennariidae; genus Antennarius; species Antennarius maculatus. The sequence continues at coordinate 10,866,769 of CM023607.1, read as the reverse complement.
AAGCTGTAGACAAGATGATTATGATGATCTGGCCTACAAGAAAATGGATTGATGGATGTTTCTCTAATAAAGGGTCTCTTCATCACCTCAATTCCAGCTGGCACCCATCAGTTTGTGATTGACTGGTGATATATGAGGCAATCTACCCAACCACAAAATCATCTTAGCAGCAACCTGGTTATAATAGGCATAGCAGGATAACTCCTCAGTACAGCAGAGGAGTTATGCAAACCTGACTGTTGCAAATTCTCAGGAAGATTATTTTTAAGTTCCTTTGAGTCATATTTCTTCATACAGGTCCGGGTTCTGTAGGTCAAATTTATACAGTCACAGCAAAACACCACAGAAAAACAGGAAAAATGGACTGACTGGTTAAAAGACTGCACAGTTTATATTATAAACTTAAAATTCAGACAAAAATGATCTTATGTGTGTAATGTAAAACATGTTGAAAATAAAAATGAGCCAATAAAGGCACTGAGTCTACATTAGCAAGCAACATTTACATCACCTCTCAAGTTACTATTACAATCTTGGTAGTTACACATTCTTCAGCTATAAAACAACAGTAATTTGAACTTTGAGTCATCTTTGTCTTCAATCTTCTTTCATCATCACATTAAATGATAGCTCTTGGGGAAAATATTGGTTATTATGATGATTTCAGTTGGGGTTCAGTCAGAAAAAGGAAGTAACAGTCATTAAAAAAAATCATTTTCCTTAATAAACTTAACTAACCATAAATAAACAACAATACTAAATAACTGTTGTTGGGCAGACCTGTGGAGAAGGGACAGATGTTGTGGGAGAAGGACGCTGCAAGTGCACAAAGGCATGTTGGGTAAAGAGTCCAGCAGAAGAACTGAAGCAGACTGTTGCCCTCCAGCTTCATATAAAGCCACTGGTGAGCTGGAAAAGGAATGACAACCATCGGTGATCTGTCTTCTGTTTCTGTGCATGTGTGTGCGTGCGCGTACCTCTTTGCAGCTTTGTCACGTTGAGGTCTATCAGGAAGCTGAGGATGGCCGTCAACATTCCCAGAGCAGCATATCCGTACCACTCCATGCCACCCACTGCCTCCATACCAGACCTCAGCTTCAACAGCCACACTACAGACAGAACAGACAGGCTCACCTCTGAAACAAACACAGAGGCAACAGAGCAGGAAGCCATTTTCACAAGTTCTACATTAGTTTCTAATAGTCTTCATTTAGGGATGAATGCCTGCAAAAACAATAGACACAAAAATCCACCCATAGTGTCCCAAATAGAAGAACAATATGGAATTCTATCGAACAAACAAAGTAAACATTAATCAGTGTTTCTGGAGAGGAATCCGTTAAGAGGGGCCAGATGCAGAGGTTAGACACCAGAATTTCTCAGCTTCTGGCGGACATGATGTCCAGTTGAGCACATGTGAAGCACAACAAACTTCCATCCTATTGAGCCCTATCCAGGATCAAAATAAAAGCCCATAATTTAAGGTAACTCGTTATTTAAAGAACAAATATTTGAATACAATAAATGGATCCATTTAATTTTCAAATCTGACACCATCAAATATGCCTGACTGTAGTCTTCAATAGCCTCAATGGAATCCGAGAGGAATCAAAGAATAAAATTATAACAATGCCATATCTCAAGAAAGAGATCAGGATAGACATCCAAATACAATGAGCTCTGTTCCAGACAAAGACAACTGTGGTAATAAAAATATCGTCATTCTCTTGTAATTGCTGTTTACCTCAGATGCTTACATCGTAGCTGGTTCCAGTATTAACTGTTGTTATTACATGTATACAAAAAATTTTTTCTAGCTTCACAGAAGGCTCATAGGAGGCAGAGGTTTTGCAAAGCCCCAGGCGTGGTCTGTCAGGATTATGTGGCAAAAAAGAACAAGAAGCGTTGTGTTCAGATTAAATGTAATAAAATACAGGAAAACTTTAATAGGAAATGATCAAACACCATCTCCCAGTTACCATAAATGGAGTAAATATCTCCCAGTATCATTTATTATTAAATCCTTCATTCTTAAAAACATTTTTCTGGTGTCTTGAACTCAACAATAATCCATATCTTCCTCATATCATAAGCATGACTGGTTTCAATGTATTGATTAGGGATGAGCGAGTACACCACTATCTGTATCTACTGTATAACTGTATATCTGTATCTGTTCAACCATCTAAATGATCTGGGCGGGACTTAAATCAGAAATGGGTGTGGTTTGACAGGAATTGGGTGGGGCTTAAATCTATATATTGTTTTAAGTCTGAAATTGATATGGATTGATCAGAAGTTGCTATATTTATTGTTTATTTTAAAACTATTTACAGAACAGCCTCAAAATTGAGATACAAATCAATGTTTTTAATCACAAAAGCAAGAGAACTATTTACAGAGCAAGTTTTTTATGAACTCAGAACATGTATATTCTTAAGTGTATGAATGGATATTTACAGAACAGCCTCAGGATTTAGATTCAATGCTTTTGATCACAATAGTAAAGAAATTATTTACAAAACAAGTTTTTTATGAACTCAGAACATGAAGTGCATTAATGAATACAACACATGCAATAGGAAGTTATGAACTACAGGGTATGCATGAACAAGAATTGTCATACTCATTACAACATTCTCATTTTTTTTCTTCTTTTTGATTTTTTAAAAATATTTAGAGCGAGAGAGAGACAAAGAGGGAGATAGATGTGTGTGTGTGCGCGCGCGCACGCGCTATGTAAACATTGAAATATCTATACAGTATACAAATTATTAATTTGAAATTAAGTGAGAAAGTCTCAAACTAAGAACATCATTTGTCTGTGCAGAATGATGCACAGACTAATGCATGCGTCTGTCCTGCTTGACTGGTCGTGGTCACATGACAAGTTACCAGACGTTACCCCTAAATTAAGTGCCCGCAACTGCACCAGTGTTCAGGATTAAAATCAAGGCAGATAATCCACATAATCCAGTGGTCCCCAACCACAAATTCTCATTATTGCAATTATTCTTATTTGATTGACTTGTTCACCCTTTTATTGGAAATTATCAGTATTTCTCCTACGTTGAATGCACTGTTTTGAAGTCGCTATATTTCAAAATAAACCTCATCAGTGCAGTCACATAGATTGAGTTTTTGATATATATTATTTCTTAAAATTATTTCATTTCCAGAGCTGTTGAATATTAATTTTTGAATAAAGGTTGTTTATTGCATTCTGATAATTTCTCCCTTCTGTCTGACCTTTGACGTTTGCACGAGTCTGTTGGCATGGTTTCATTGGAACAATCAGCGGACTGGTGTTGTGGGATGTCTCTGATTGATTTTCCTCGTCAAGGTCGCTGTTCTGTCTGACGGTTTGACTCCCAGGAGCCTCATCCAGTCTCCTCATTTCGTCTTTGAGAGTTTTGTGATTAAAACAGTCACAATCAGAGACAAAAATGATCATGAGATTACTAAAGTCTTATTGCTATAGCTTAGATAATACAATCAGAAGCAGGTATACTCACCCTGTAGCTGCTACACGTACGGTGATGTGTATGTGTGTGGTGCGTGAGCTTGTGTTTCAGTGACATGATTGACCTCTGCTAAGGGTTTTAGTGTAGAAGTAATGGTCCAGTCATGCTTGAATGGGTAGCTAATATTAACTCTGTGGAGGAACATTGAAGTGCCCTTCATGTCTTGATTGCAGAAATGTTGTGTGAGAGATTTCATGCAACTCAGATTTTTAATTGGATTTCTGGCAGTTGCAACCGAAAGCAGAAAATAATTAATCTTCTAATAACTGTTCCGATTTAGCCTAATCCAATCAATGTAAACATGACCTATAACAACTGCTAATACATTTGCTTGACAAATATATTATCAAGACAAGGCATTCCATCAGAATGTAATTTCTATGTTCCAGAAGATACTTAATAATATTTTGATATTTGCCTACAGTTTGCAATAATCTTATAGTATTTACTTTGCAGAAAGAAGAAGCAAAATGAAAAAAAGATGGGAGAGGAAGAGTAATTTCAATTAAAACAGACGAGAAACCGCATTCTGTGACATGACAGCATTTGACTAGAGAGAGAAAATATATGTGTCTGTTGGCTTGTCTTGTTCCTGTTGCAAATATTGGTGACACCATTAATATTTTACTTTTACTTTCCTCCACTCTTGATATTCCAGGATCACCTTGAAACAAAATTACAGATTTGTGAAATGATTTAAATTGTTTTCTAAAGTGCCTCCTTTTAGCCTTTAATAAGCATATATGTTTTTAGAAGTAAATCTTAATACTGTGTAGGAATATTGTTGCCATGGGAACAGCACACCAACTCATTCTGAAGTGAGACAGGAAGTTATTTTACCCTCATAAACAATCATCATTGTCTGATAAGTTTCTCCTCAAGCAGATAACAGAAAAATCCAATTATGTAAGACTTTGTAAATTACTGTAAATATGAATGAGTTCTTACTCTCAACTCATCCAACACTGACTCTCATTCACCGGCCCTCAGCTTCACTGTGACGCTGCAGTTGCCCGTCTAGTATCAGTTTAATGTGAAGGGGCACCACTGTCAACTAGAATAATTGCCCATGCTCAGAGTTTCAAAATAAAACTTGCTGACAAACGTTTTGACTGTGAGGTATACGTTGTAAAAGTTGTTCAATTCCAGACAAACATCTGGCTTTGTGTTTAAATCATTTTTAAGTTCTAGTTTGTGTGTTTCCACTAGATGGGGATTTCCACATGATGATCAGTGGCTGGAGCCCACAGACAGGTGGTTGTTTTTCCTGCATACCTGCATAACCACATTTACATACTGAGCTCATCACGTATTTCTGAAAATAAGTCCGTGGCTGTGAGATGACCTTCCAGATCAGCCACAGGCTGTTCCCCCCTCTACGACATTATGTAACAGCTGAGGCACACACCACACACCACAGAGTGTGTGTGTGTGTGTGTGTGTGTGTGTGTGTGTGTGTGTGTGTGTGTGTGTGTGTGTGTGTGTGTGTGTGTGTGTGTGTGTGTGTGTGTGTGTGTGTGTGTGTGTGCTACTTGGTGGCCAGATATGAATGCACACACAAACACATACATGTAGCGGTGACTCAATGTCACCAGTCAGATTAGTGGGATTACTGACAACTGCATCATTCTGACTGCCTGACACACTCCTTTTCTCCACCCTTTTGTTTTTCTCGACATTGCAGGAGAATTGTGTGTAGAAGGCCTTAAGGTGGCACCAATACCTCGCTTCATCACAGCTGCGTATCATCACAATAACCAAATAGAAAGGAAAAGCAAAAATTCTGCTAAGGCCGCCTCATCATCCTCAAACCAGACAGTTAAATGTGATGTATCTCCTGAACCTGGTGTTCCTCTCCCTCTATATCATGTGGGTCCTATAAAAAACTGTCCTTGTCTCAATGAATGGTTTTGTTTTTTCTTACAGAGGAACAATTATTTAATTACATATGTGTGTAAATGCGGAAAAAGGATTGTACATTCTGAGCATTTAATGATGTCATCTGTCATTCTGTCATCTGTTAAGTGGCTGAGCTCTAGTTTTAAGTTCCAAACATTAACTTTTAACCTACATCTCAGGTTATAACGGCCACAACATTATTGTGCAAATGAATACAGTGCTCCCTCGTTCTTTGCAGTTATTGCGTTCCAGGAACCACACGCGATTAACAAATTCCGCGATCGAGCGACGAACAATTGATCTTATTTACGGTAATTTAAACATTTATGACCCTCCCCATACTGATATTAAATCACCTTCTACCTGTATTACCTTTTCCCACACCATTATCAACTGTTTAAAGCACTTTTTTGTCTCACGTAAGTCCGAGATTCACGTAACTTAGCGCAATTACGAATGTCGCCACCCAATAGGATGCACGTACACATCACTTGACTGCCTACCAAAGATCTACAATGAGGTGAAGTTGCGAGCTTTGATGCGCAAATGCGTGACGGCGCACTGTATTTCTAGGTCTAGGTCTCTTCATTGGCTTTCCTTCTCTCCTATCATTTTTCTCTCTAAAGCTAAAAGATGAAGACATCAATATACATATATATATATGAGTTATGGGTGGATTTGGGGGGATTTTCAGAAGACTTTTTAAGGTTTTTGAAAGGTATGAAGTAAACCTATCCATTGTTTTCTTGTAACTAAAAGCAACGCTGGGAAAAAATTCCCTTGTGATTAAAGCAATCAGATCTGCCTCAAATCTGTTTTCTGCTTTATTGCGCTTGTCGTAATCACCAAACTTTCCTTGTAGCATCTCTTGACATCTAGTCTGCAGACTGGGAACTACTGATGTGGATTAAAGACTTTCATGATATTTTGATGTCATAGAATCTTATAATTAAAGGGACAGTAAACTCCATTTTAAGTGACGTATACTGTATGTTATTCATCATTATTAAAAATAGAAGAAAAAATTAATTTTATATGTGCAGCATCATCTCTTTGGTCAGAAAACCTTAAAATCTGCGCTGCAGCAGCTTCCGCATCCAGGGGTCACGTGGGCGTCATACGTCATTGGCGACATACTTACCTTGGCAGCCATAAAGGACAATGCAGTCAACAAAGCGATAAACTCGATAAATATCATGGTTACCTGCGATGTGACCGGTTGTGCCAACACAACAGGAAGAAAACACAATGACCTATCCTTCTTTAGAACACCTCCTGGGAAGCTAGGAAGGACATGGAGAGCACGAATAGACAGGGTCAAAATGACCAAAGATCCGAGGATCTGTCATGAGCACTTTACCTCGGATGATTAGCAAAGAGTTTTGAAGGTAAGATCATTTTTGGACAACCCATAGTATTTATTCTGAATTCCCAAGGTTTTGTTTAATTAATAAATGTCTGGAGCTACTGTAGATATTGTATAAATATTTTTATGACCAGATCATCGCGCGATTATGGCACTCGTGAAATGTAAGCAAAAGTGATAGACAGGTCATTTTACTGAGAAGATCCTTATGCATTCGTAAATACAAGACATATTAATATAAACTAGAGTTGTTATTAATTCCCCACAGTCCAGCAGTAACGAATGGTGGTGAGCTAAATGCTAACATAATATGAAAAATGCCATTGACGGACTAGCGCATTAGCATCGGTAGCGCAATTAACTTTTCCATACACACAGTAAACCAAAACGGGACATTATAACTAGTTGGATATCTCTGTCAGAATATGATTCAGATGAAGACACCTGGGATGAGTCGCTAGATGTCCAAACTCTCATCCTCCGCACACATCGGGTGGTAATTATCCGGGATAATTACCACCCAGGTGGGTTCACAGGGAACTCCTCAGTATTTGATGACAATGGTATGATTTCAGGCGATATCCTAATAAATAACAGTGAAAATGTCAGCTTGTTACGTTGTCGCTTGCTTTATCGGCATTGATGTGGATTCACCCCGATGTCTACGATTGCGTCACTTCCGTTGTCCCGGCACGCTCCAAAACTTACAATAAATTTAGTTTTTCTAAGTCCCCATTGCTCATAAAAAAGTAGAAATGCCACCAAGCCTTTTTTTTTAGCTTATGTACTTCAAATACAGACCTGGTTCATTTTGACGTTACTGTCCCTTTAAGTTTTTTCTAGAACTATTTGTCTTTTGTTGTGTTTCAGAAAAAAGAAAATTAATAATTTATATAAGTCATCTGATAACACGTGTTCCAAACCCCCTCCAGCTTTGGTCTTGAGTCCTCATCAGAGGAGGAACACCCATTTCTCCTCTTGACCAAGAGACCATGAAGAGCCAACAATACTGCTGTTACCAGGGAGGGGAGGTGCTCTGTGCTTCTGACAGGGAGGTGGTCAGTTGCTGGGCTGGATTTAGACCCACTGTGGTCCACCATTGTACTGAAAAGGTTGAAAGCACGTAACACTGTGTGGTGTCATTTGTAATGCTGACTAACCGTTCAAACAACGCTCTAGCAGCTTCTGAATTTATTTTTTTTATTTCAACAGTGGAAGGAGTTGAATATCAATTCCTGTGATGGCAGATATTTGGTGCTCTGAACTAAGATAGTGGTGATGATAAATGGGTGATGTGTCATGTGTCATAATCAGGTCCTAACAGACACTGAGACAGACAGTCTGAGGCAGAAATCAAAAGCGTGATATCAGCCTATAAATGGGTTTCACTGTTTTAGCTGTCAGCTCTGCTGACTGGAGATGAGAGCAGGGGTTGCGATCATGAAAACTGTGCTCTCCATGGAGATATTAATAGCACAAAGCAATGTCACAACTAAGTCCTCTGCTCCCTGCTGATGGCTTTGTTTTCAAGCACATTCTTTCCATGTTTGTTTAGTCTCAACTTATCATGTGAGATAAGACATAACCCCCCCCACCACCACCACCACCACACACACACACACACACACACACACACACACACACACACACACACACACACACACACACACACACACACACACCTTCAGTCCAGCTCAGCGGGAGAAAACAACCTTTACAAGAGAATCATCTGTTATCATTTGTTTTTGTGTTCCTTCAATAAACACATGCCTAGAAATGGGAGATTTCTCTCTGACGGCATGATGTGAAACAGCAGGATGCTTTGTCATTTCATGGCAGAAATACTGTAGGCAATGATCTATTCATTCAATCTCCTTGAATATTAAGGAGCTGATTAGACAGAGCACTGGAAGCATTTTCAGTCACAGTGTCTCAAGCAACAGCTGCTTTCTCCTTTCTCCTCCTGCTCTTTCTATACCCCTCTCTGATCAAATCCCTCTCTTCTGCCATAGGGCCTTCCATCTCTAGGACCTTTTAGACCACTGACCCTTCTCTCCATTGCTATGTGCATTTCATGATAAATATAGAACACTATTTCCCTTTCCCAGCAAGCTGTGACACGTGTACACTGTCCAACCACACATGAGCCTTTACAGGATATAAGGTCTGTGGATGAGAGGCTACAGGAGACTGGACAGATAAGGCATCTTCTTTCACAAGATTAAGAATTGAATAAATAGAGGACAACAGGAAAGGAAGACCAGACTGTGTCTGATTTCTTGTGTTAAGAGTCTGGAAAAAGACCCAAGCAGCCAAAAAGGAAGAATAAAGTCCCTCCGCCTCCTCTTCCCTCCCTTGATTCTCCTCCTCTGCTTCACTCAGCACTCAGCCATCCATGAGCGGGACCAACTCCTCTGCATATCGTTCGGAGCGTAGTTTCCATCAGACTTCATCCTCATCCTCATCCTCTGGTAACCCATACATGGAGAAGAGCCGGGGACTGTTCGCTGAGGATTTTGGCTCTTTCATGAGGCCTGGGAGTGATGCCCTGGGGTTTTCCAGTAAGTTAGTAAAACTTTCAGGTCTTTATAACTTTGTAAACTAGAAGAAAATAATAGCAACAGCAGGTTTATGACAGTTTATGCTGTAAAGTAGTTTTATTTAACTTCTTGGAAAGGATTTGTTAGTACTGTGGCTTCCATAAATTAATAATGATAAAACAAGTCAGTAGCCGTTCAAAGGAAGAAGGACTGATTTCATAAGGCAAAAAGTCAACGGTTGATGAAGCTGATGTGTGTCAGTGTGTTTCTGTTCACAATGAAAGACTAAAGTGTTTCAAAAAAACAAAACTAAACTGAAATGCACATCATCACACAAAGCCAGAGCCATGCTTCTCTAAAATTAAACCATGCAACCCGGCCAAATTTTCTTTCAAAAAGAAGCTCTGGAGACATTTCACGTTCCAGTGCTGATCTCTTCTTCTAGCTCTGGAATGTGTGCAGCCAGTGTGAACTATTGTGCATCATTTCACACACAGATGTGTGGATTGGTGACATCTGTACTTTAAATTGACTCCAATCAGTCCATGTGGTTTGTTTATCAGGGACACAGTCAAATTGTTTTGACCATGGCTGGTATTCCATAGGCGCAGCTAAAGAGCTTAGGGGTGGGTGAAGCTAATAAGAAAGCACACACACCCACACACACACACACACATGAACAGGGGAATGCTGGATAGACTGCCAGCAGTGTGACTTCACACAGCGAGTATCTGGAATGAAGCCTGTATAAGGAATGATCAGATGGTTACCCAGTGACTGGTGTACACACCAAATACACACAGGTTGACGAATTTGTAAAACAGCCAAGCAAGTGCAACGGGTAGCAAGTGCAATAACAGTGAACAAAGCTAGACAGCACACACTAATGTAGCAGCAAGAAGACCCGCTCGCCATCTGTACTCTAATCTTTTACTTCACAGAGTTCCTGCTGAAGTCTAATGGTGTGTTCACACTAAACACAATTACTCCACTCAAACAACCATCATCCTTGGGTCATTTCACTTTACTAACATCACTCAACTAAGTACAGCTAGTTTTCAAGATATGAACATCTGGCAGCTCCTTTGTGGTGCGCCCAAATGAGCAACTTGTAAGAGGGACGGCGCCTTGGTCAAGGGCACCTCAGTAGTGCTCTGGAGGTGAACTGATATCTCTCACTGTCAGCTCACACTCTGGGTGTTTTTTGGGGCGGGAGTGGGAATCAAACGTCGATCTTGGAACATTGGACGGCCCGCTCTACCACTGCCGCCCCAAAAATAACTCAGCAAATATCAGACTAAGTGAACAGTTTGCTCTGATGTTGAACTTCCGGTAGCCTTTTCTTTTTTCCTGTTGGCACATCATCTGCAGTGTTTTTTCATTCTTTTCTCCACATCTCTGCAAACTTCTGGGCAGGAAATTAACCTACAACACATTTATGTAAATGGGAACATTCACCAACATTGAGACTGCTGACAATCAGGTGAGGTTGAAAGTCAGTGCCAGCAATAAAGACTATAGGCTACCTGTAAGAAAACTCTGTCACAACCTGATTGTTATTTCATTGTTTAAAAATTATTGATGGGTTGTTCCCCTGTAGGAGCTGAATGATGTAGGGACCAATGTTGGCCGCGTTAGGTTTCTGCCTGGAAGCATCAAGTTTTTTTGACCGCTGAACTCTGAATGTTGTGCTATTTGATGTTAATTATTGGTCAAGTTAATTGAGAAACTTAATGGAAATAAAACCAAGTAATCGAACTTAAAGAGGTGTGTTGGACATTGGTAACCAGGAAGCTCATCAGCACGTCATTCAAATAAGTGCGGTGGACTATCTCAGTGGATTAAAGCTTGGCTTAGCCTTTACACCCCCGAGGACAAAATTAATTCAGCAGAGGTAGAGATGTTGAATTTACATTACATATATACATTTTCTTACTGCTTTATCCGCTGTAGCGGGTCACGGGGAGATGGAGCCTCTCCTAGCTGGCTTAGGGCAGGCAGGGGAAACTCCAGGCGCGATGCCAGTGCACAGAGACAGACAACCATGCACGCACACACTCACACACTACGGGCAATTTGGAATGGTCAATTAACCTGAAACACATGTTTTTGGAGTTGGGAGGAAGCCAGAGAACCCGGAGAAACCCATGCAGACACGGGGAAACATGCTAACTAAACACAGAACGGGATGTGAACCCGGAACCACCTTGCTGTGTGGCACAGCTCTACCCACTGCGCCACCGTGCCACTCAGTTACATTACATTACAATACTACAGTATTTTAATTTGTTTATGTGTTGTTTTTATGTCCTGTTAGTTGCTGAAACTTCCCAAACTTAGTTCAGCTGACCGGTCGATGGCTTACACTGTGGTGTCATACAGGTCATGTGATGTCCGTGAATGACAACCCTGATGGGAATGTCTTCCCATCTGTTGAAAAGACATGAGTCATGCACATTATTTCATCATTGGATTGTACTGCCGTTGTCATTTGTGCTATTCTGTTTAGTCACGTCCACCCAAGGCAAAACATTGATTTCATGTGTAATTGTTTTACAATTTAGATGTGAACAAATTATAAAAGGCAGTTTTATAGATTAACTAGTCTCTTTTATGAACATCCACATAAGTATTTAAAGCGTTGTCGTGATGTTCATAGAGGGACCAGACAGGGGTCTGTTGTGTTCCTAGTGCCAGCTCTGATGTGTTTTCTGAAACTGTCCAGTATTCCCTGCTCCTCCGTCCCCTCCTGCTCCTATCATTACCCTGGTGGTAGAAATCTGGACCAGTATTTTACTGTTTACACCAGCACTCCTTCAGTTCTCTGAGACTCCTGGTCTGGGCAAAGTCACCTATACAGGCTCTTCTTTAAAACACACATCTCATAGAACTCATGCATGACAGCTCATCTCTAGTAGGTACTTCTCACTGGAAAAAGGCTGCTCTCATAACAGGAGCCTGTTTCCAGTGACAGACACTTCTCATAGATGTCAGAGGACACAAGTACCTCTTATAATAGATAATTCTCGAAGGTGTCATAGGTGAAAGTTATTTCTAATTATAGCTACTTCTCATGTGATAGAAGATAATTCTAATCAGAGTTGGTATACCTCAGGAGTTAAAGTTACAGCCACATGTGTGAGCTGGTGTAAAAATAACAAATTACAGAATCTATTCCCTCTATTTAAAAAACGTATATTTTTTAAAAGTGAAATAGTTACACAAGCCTTTTAATACTCATTTCCAAAGATGGCATGGTGAGGTGGGTAGCGCTGTCACCTCACAGCAAAATGATTCTGGGTCCGAGTCCCACTCTGTCTGTGTGTTCTTTGTGGGTTATCTCTGGGCTCTCCAGTTTCCTCCAAAAACATGCACGTTGGGACCTGCATATGACTGACCACATAATTTTCTGTCATTTGCAAGTACAGTACTATTGAATTTTAAAAAAACGTGAAAGTTACACAAAGAAATGAATATTTTCTTGAATGTTTCCTCCTGTGGTCAATAATATTTTTCTCCTTTCCCTGTCGGTTTAGGTGGAGCTGGAAACATCAAGGCTCTTGGGGATTCCTATCAGTTCACAGTTGACGTGAGAGACTTCTCCCCAGAAGACGTCATCGTCACCACATCCAACAACCAGATTGAAGTCCATGCAGAAAAGGTGAGCAGCCCTCTCATTGATTGGCAGCTGTAACATTTTGGAGATGTTACAACTATGATGGTCATGGTAAAACTCCTTTACACAGTCATGTCAAAAAATTAGGACACCCTGTTCAATAATCAGCTCTTTATTAAGAAATGTTGGCATATTAGTGTCCAATCTTGTCTGATATACTTCTTGTAAAGAAAGTGATTTAATTGCAATGAAACAACAAAAATTAACATTGTTTTACACATCAAACAAAAGATATGAACAAAAATGTGTGTTTTAGTGTAGGAAAACATTAGGACACCCCCACAAACTTTCCCATTGAAATTGTTCAAAATCACACACTGGTCTATCACATTAGGTGTACATGATCAGAACATCGTTACCCAGCATTCTGAGGGAGCCTTGCCCCATTTAAACTTCAGACATGTAGTTTGCTGTGTCTCTCTGCTGAAGCGAGACACCGTGGTGAGATCCAAAGAACTGTCTGATACCCTCAGAAAGAAGATTTTGGCTGATTATGAGTCTGGTAAGGGATTTAAAAAGATCTCTAAAGAATTTGACATCAGACATTCCACCACTCAGAAAATTGTTTACAAGTGGAGGACATTCAAAATAACAGCCACCATTCCCAGGTCTGGCCGTTCAAGCAAGTTCACCTGCAGAGCAGACTGCAAGATGTTAAAAGGAGTCATGAAAAATCCTAAAACGTTATCACAGGACCTACAGCAGCCTATTGCTCCTGTCAATGTGAAAGTTCATGACTCTACTACCAGAAAGAGATGACATGTTTGACTTTCATGGGAGGAAACATTTGTTCTCTAAGAAAAACATGAAGGCCAGACTGAAGTTTGCCAGAGAGAATGTAGACGAAGACCATGACTTTTAGAATAATGTTCTTCGGACAAATTAGGTCTAAAGTTTAATTATTTGCACACTAGAGTAGAAGACATGTTTGGTGTGAACTAACTACAGCATTCCATGAAAAGAAACTCATACCAACTATGAAACATGAAGGTGGCAGTGTCATGGGTGGGGGGTGCTTTGCTGCAGTAGGTCCAGCTCGCCATCACAGAATCCACCATGGATTCTACTGTTAGAGGGCTATCAGAGGGTGCTTAAGGAACACGTGAAACTTTCTATAAAGAAAATACAACAATAAACAAAGCAGAACTGAACCCTGCAACATGACAATGACCCAAAGCATAGCAGCAAATCCATCAAAGGCTGGCTAAAATCTAAGAAGTGGAGAGTCCTGGAATGGCTGAGTCAAAGCCCGGATCTGAATCCTATTGAGATGCTGTGGGATGAAACCAGCTGTACATGCATATAGAATGTATAAAAAGCAAGATTGGACATTGATTTCCAACATTTCTTAAGAGCTGATCATTCAATGGGGTATCCTAACTATTTCACATGACTGAAGCTGCCAACAGTTTCCCAGATGTGAACATTCAATCATTAATCACACGTCTTCAGTTCTTCACTATTATTTTGTTTTTGACAGTTGGCCCAGGATGGTTCTGTCATGAACACTTTCACACACAAGTGCCAACTACCTGAGGATGTTGACCCGACCTCTGTGACATCATCACTGGGCACCGAGGGAACCCTGACAGTCAAAGCGCGGCGACACCCAGCCAAACACGAGCTCGTACAGACCTTTCGCACAGAAATCAAAATCTAGAGGGCTGGCACACTCTCATCACAAACCTCTCGCTCCTTTTTGTGTTTTCATGTTTCATGATCTATTTCCCCTATTCTACTTTAAACACTCAGAGAGTGCACCATGAATCATGCCGCATTGTCGCTCCATGATTGCAGCAATACCAGCTTGTTGCTCATTTATATTCTTTGGTGTGTGCCATAAAGCAAAACAATAACACACCATGCATACAGAAAGTATATAACTAACTAATCACTCCACTGCCTCAATCATGTTGTCAAAGTCTGAAAATTTAACTCTGAAATGTATGGCTGTCTCATGTATTTATTGTAGTTATTAGTGTGAATAAAAGTATCCTGCTTTCAGAGTAAAATCTGTCAATGTGTGGCATGAAAGTTCTATTCATTGAAGTTCATTGGGAGTTTGTTTTCTAAGCCTTTCCATAAGTGGCACAGTCATGAGGGTGGGTAAGCAGTGAAACACACACAAAAAAAATAGTCTCATAATCAATACAGAAAAGATGCATTCAGCTTCTGCACAGAGGAACAGAGGATAGACCTATTCAGCCTTTTGTCTGAGGCATTATTTATGAAGCATCTCCACTGCTGGCTAGAGAAAAGAAATTCATGGTCACAAATTATAAAAAAAATATATTTAAAAGTGTTTCTTCTGCGGGTGTAATTTTCTTAATTTCTTTATATAATTTGAGTACATCTTGAGGAATATGATTAATCTGGGTAAAGCAAAGATACACATGAAGACAAGTTGAGGTAAAACGAAACAAAAAACAGCAGTGTGAGGCATACCTGCCCAGTTATACCACCGGACAATAAAGACAAGCAGGCTTCTAACGTCCATGTTGGCTGTTTTAAGGGGATTCTACATGAAGCAGACATGGATCTGCTGATGGTCAGTCATGGACCCAAAAAATAAGCATTTGCATGACATTTTAATTTAATGGACTTCATTAATTGCCAGGGGAAAATATTTTTGCACTGCAGAAACAAATGAATGCATTTTCAGTGGGTTTTCAATAATTTCTATTATTATATATAAATCAGTGTAATACCATCTGTAATGTAAATACCTTTAGCAATAACTAACGTCACGCGAGCCGACGGCGCCGCTGTGTGGTCATTAACAGTACAGCATGTGCTCGTACTGCGCGTGCCCGACAGACACATCCGGCCGGTCCCTATCAATCGATCAGAGAGAGCAAGATGGTGGTGAATGGAGTCAGCGGGGTAAGATCGATTGCCGAAAAACTCGATTGGGTTCGTTTTCCTTGAGTAAAACCAAACATCAATCAAAGGTGCCTGGTCCGGAAGTTTGAACCCGAGGTGGAGAAGCGATAACACCCAGGTAAATGAAGAGCTAGTGTGCATTAAAATGGCGATTGTTTGATGCGCAAAGAACGAGGTAACTGTGAAAACAACTAGAGAAGAGGAGAGGCCCAACGCTTACATCCGCCATCTTGTCCCTTCACTGCGTCTCAAGGCACGCTAAATTAATCCCCGATAACAAAGCTGCAGGGATGGAGGAATTGTAGTCGATGTGTGGCATTGTCAACCCAGGCTGTCGAAACTTTACAAGAGGCTGAATTTTCGGTCACAAAATATTTTTAGTGGCCTTTAAAATCCGAGTACTTTGTGTCTGGGTGTCATCATGACTGTCGTCGGAGCTAAATGTGGCCGCATTTGGATGATTGTTTTTTATTTGTCATGTACAGATTTCTTTATTTTACCGATGTGAAACCCAAAATATAACCTGATACCAAACTTTACATCCACGAGCAGACAGATGTAGACAAATGCTGCAAGATGTAGATATAAATGGCTGTACGAACACACAGGAAGACGGGTAAATATCGATTGTCTGCATGGTCAATTGTGTTAATGCTTCATTTAATTGGCAATAACCATCAAACATTTAAAAATAATTGAAAAGCGAAGTACAAAAAAAAATCATAAAATGTCGCTTTCATTGACTTCCTTCAGTCAGAAGCATCTCAGGGCTTCGTAGATTATTTTATCAACGTGTACCTGTCAAGTTCCGCCTCAAACGTGAAGTCTCGTTACATCATTCGATCAGTTGTGTATGTGGAACTTTTTATATATACACATGTTAGAAAAAATCCTTTACATAATAAACTAACCAGCTTCCCTTTAGCTGGCCACCTTTCATCCCTATATCAGACCCGACAGGGTATAGAATAAAAATAATCTTTCCTCAGTGCGTCAATTTTGATGATATTCACCAGCTTGTGGCTCCTGCGGAATAATCACTTGTTCCTAAAGGGCAAAAGCCTCTGTGACACTCCTGGGTTTATAAACTGTCACCACATTCTGAGATTTTCGGGCGATTTGTGACTGATAGAATAACCAGGACTAGTGGGCTCTCAGGTCTGCTTGGGGTCATTGTCCTTTAGAAATGTCAAATACACCCCCACCCCCGTCTATTTATTTATTTACTCATTTATCTATTGTTTATTAATCATTTATGTATCTGCGTTCAAACTTCATTTTCTTATTCTTATAATTATTTATTTATCTATTTTGAACGTTATTATTTTTATAACCAAATGAAATAATGATTACAAATTATTTATTTATTTATTTAATCACTTATTTATTTACTCAAATACCATCGAGCACTTCATCTCACTCCTCCGTGTCGAGGGCAAGATATTCTTTAGTGTCATCGCCCGGCGCATGACGGAATTCCTCCTAAGGAACACTTAGATCAATACCCCTGTACAGAAGGGTGGAACACCAAAGGTTCAAGGATGCGTGGAGCATACAGCAGTCGTCACCCAGATGCTCTGCCAGGCACGTGAAGGCAAAGGAGACCTGGCAGTCCTTTGGCGTGGAGGACCTTGGGTTGGAGGACCCAATGCAACCCCTTCGAGGTTGGGTGGAGAGGGTTCATCAGCCAGTCAGTCATCAGGGCACTCGAGATGTTGGGAGTGAAGGGACTGCAAAACAGAAAAGCTATCAAAAACATCACTGACACGGCGGAGAAAGCATCAGGATGGCTGTGGATCAAGCGGGGAGATTCGTGGACCCCACAAGCTACTTAGACACAAGCCGGGACTTGATTACCTCGGCTGGGTCGCCTGGGTGGTTGAAAGACCCGAAACCCAAGATACATCACTGATAATGTGTCTTAGCTGCAAGAGAAGTGTATCGTAGAACTGTGTTAATTTATTTGCTTATGTATTTCTTTATTAATTAATTAATTATCCTTTCCTTCCCTTTGGTAAGTTTCACCCAGTCCATCAAACTTAATCCTTCACACCTTAGACAATATCACCGTCAACCCTCCACAACCATCATGAGCATGACATGAACACACACACACACACACACCCTCTCTCCCACTGATACACACACCTTTTTTAACCTGTCTGTTGTTTACCTGTATTTTATATTTTTCTGCGTTGCTATGTTATAATGAGTTCTTGTATTTGTTCTATTTTTGTACACGTTTTTCTATTAAAAAATGAAAATGTGGGTGTGCACAGTTGACTCTGAGAGTGTCGTCAGGTCCACGGTATTGATTGTCTGGAAGCTCATACTGGAGCTCTTTTATAACTTTAAGCAGCTGAGTCCATGAACGCTAGTGCAGCCTTTCAAAGGGTATCTGTGTGTGTGCTCTAATGAGTGATGCTTTCATGGGCTTGAATCGTTTTGGAACTGCAGAATTATAGATTTTTATGTTTGATGTGGGAAAAAATACTGAACTATTTAAAATGTTATTGAGATTTGTTTCTTAGTCTTGTAATAAAACATACACTTTATTAATCAACCTAATGAACAGTAAGGGTTGAATAATTTTCCTCCCAACTACGGTGAAACACACAGAAAAAATAAAAATTAGTAAAAAATCAGTTTATAAAAGATTCTGTACATATTTTTAAATCTGTGGAGCTTTGTGGAATTTAAGTTTTAATTCTTGACAATGATATGTATTTATACCTTACCATGACGTAGTTTGAGGATAAGAGAAATGGGACATTTACCAAAAAGGCAGAAGAAATATTATTGTGCAGTGTTTCAGTTTGTAGCGGCATAGATTTTGTCAGAAAACTAAGACTGAAAAACTATTTTCAGTAGACTTGTGGCCTTGATTTAAATTTTGTACGAGGACATAGAGTTGCTCATGTAAACACCTTTTCACATTTTTAGAATATTGTACTTCTGATCATGAGCTGGTCCTTGGTGTTCTATCTCATTCTACACCATGGGCAACTACTCAACTGATCAAATATAGAAGCGTTATGTTAAGACATTTGTTAGCATTCACTGCTGCGTAAAATTTTTGATGACACTTTTTAGCACATACTCTATATCACCATCACTTCATTCATAAATGTCTCTGCAGGTTTGAAACAAGAATGGCACTCAGATTTTTGTTCTACATTTTCATTTTTCATATTGCTCCTTCAGTGGTCTACGGAGCCGGTGCCATTGTCCCAGTCTCTCAGCCTCTCACGCCATCCCTGAGCCTTCTGGGTGATGGAGTTCCCGTGGCACAGTGGGAAGGTTCTGGAGCAGCTGAACCGCCAGCGTAAGCAGGGCTTGCTGTGCGACTGCACCTTTGTTGTGGACGGGGTGGACTTCAAGGCCCACAAAGCGGTCCTGGCGGCCTGCAGCGCCTACTTTCGCACCCTCTTCCTGGATCAGAAGGATGTGGTTCATCTGGATATCAGCAACGCAGCAGGTTGGTTTTTGTTTGCATGTGGACACACGGCCCAGCTGATCTTTCTGTTGTACATGTACAGTAATGATTTTTCCAGTTTTTATTTTCCAGTGCTCTAACTTTGCTTAGCAATATTTAATGTTGCCTACCATTACTGCTGTACCACTGTTTTTCCAGGTTTGGGTCAGGTCCTGGAGTTCATGTACACAGCCAAACTGAATTTAAGTCCACAGAATGTGGAAGATGTCTTGGCCGTCGCCAACTTTCTCCAGATGCAAGAAATTGTGAACGCCTGCTCTGCATACCAGTCCATGGCAAACCCAGCTCCATCCCTCATGACGCTGGATTTCTCTGCTGGTGAGTCCACTGCTTACTAAACACATTTGCGTTGTCTGGGTTTTTTAGTTTAGGGCTTTACATGATGTGTATCTCGAATGACAATGTGTTACCACTGTCGTCATAGCAAGAGCATTCACTACAGATACCTTATTGTTACTGCGTTATTAAGTCAGAGCTTTCAGTTTTGATTACGGTAATTTTTGGTTTATAGTGCATTAAGCTGTTATTATTTGTACTATGAAAATATTTCGCTGATACAATTCAATTTAACATTTTGTGTAAAATGGATTGATCTGCTGTGGTTAGTTCTTTGTTTTTGCAAATACTGTTCATAAATCAGATTTAATCTGATTCATATTAAACATTGTAAATAAAATCTACAATGCAGTCCAAATTTCAAATGCGTCATTGATACCCAGTAATTATCGTCCATATTAAATTGGAAAATTAACCGTTTTGAAATTTCTATAACCACTTCTAAGATAAACCAAGTGAAGCAGAGCAGAAAGGCGAACTGGAGGGTGACCCGGCAGAGGCGGCACCGTGCACAGAGGAGAATCCTCCCAGCAACCCCACACAGGACGGAGAGCCCACTGAAAGTCAGGAAAATGAAAAGCAAGACGTCTCTACTGAAACACAACAAACTGTTCCTCTGCCCAACCCAGCCAGCACCCATTCAGGCCGAGGACGACCCCCCAAATCCTCTCTTTCTGCCCAAAAAAACATGTCCATAAAGGAAGAAGAAGCAGGCGCCGTGCAAGGTGCTCCTGGATGTCAGGACGACCCGTCTGACACCGACTACACATCCAGTAATTACATTTTATAGACTTTTCAGACATCCACGTGATGCCTTACAATGTCTGCAACTGTTGATCATTCTGTGTGACTGATAACATCAAAGCTATTTGTTCTGTTCACAGAATGTCAGTTGAAATCGGCTGGAACCTCATCCTACATGAGCTCTCGTGGAAGAAGAATCAGGAAACGTCCTCGACGAAACTTCCCTCCTGGTGAGCAGGCTGAGCAGGTTTGCTTTGTGGTACAAACCCCAAGACAAACAACCCTGGAAATACTGGAATTTCCTCAAGCACCATCTTACAGCAACACATAGACAGGAAGAAGTCCAGAAGCATGAAAGATGTGCAAAGCAGACAAATTTCAACTGAGTCTTAAAGCTGTTGCAGTTCTTTCAGTTACCGTTTCCATCACTGTTGTCCCTTTTCAGACAATGACTCTGAGGATGAATGTCCATCGAAGGCCAAAGCTGGGAAGAGGATGGCAGAGCCAGCAGAGGTGGCAGGAGAGCCTGAGGAGGACTCCAGGGAGGCCTGTGACCAGGAAGCTGATAATGATGATGAGGAGGGAATCCGAGAGGAAGACATGGATTTGAGCAGCGAGGGAGAGGGCAGACAAACAGCGTCAACATCTATGGGCACCCGGTCTGAGTCAAAGTCGTACAGCTCTGTGACTCACAAATGTGAGGTGAGAAATGCCGGTGTGGAGGATGTTCACCATCACCAGTGTTTTGCCCATTGTTTTCTGCAGTTCTATCCTCATCCAACATGAATAAGTTCTTTCACTTTGTGTTTGGTGACAAAGGGGTCTTGTGGGAATGTTGGTCACATACAAATACTTGGCATCAGTTTACAAGCTGCCTCTTCATGACATGTTTTCTACTTTCCAGGACTGCGGGAAGAAATTCACCCACACTGGAAATTTCAAGAGACACATGCGCATTCACACCGGAGAGAAACCGTTTAGCTGTCGTGACTGCAACAAAGCTTTCTCTGACCCCGCAGCTTGTAAAGCCCATGAGAAAACACACAGGTGAGTAACTCATTCAATTTGCCTGAACTCTGTCGGGTTCATTCTCAAGAACCAGTCTCTGTTGTGTCGTAGCCCTCTGAAGCCATACTGCTGCTCCACCTGTGGAAAGAGCTACAGACAGATCAGTCTGCTCAACCTGCACCGCAAACGGCACACTGGCGAGGCGAGGTACAGCTGCGACGTGTGCAGCAAGCTCTTCACCACGTCTGGCAACCTGAAGCGTCACCAGTTGGTGCACAGCGGCGAGAAGCCGTATCACTGCGACTTCTGCGAGAAGGCCTTCTCCGACCCCACAGCCAAGATGAGACATCTGGAGACGCACGACACGGAGAAGGGCAACAAGTGTCCACATTGTGACAAACGCTTCAACCAGGTAGCAACACGTCCAGAAAGGTTTTAGTTCATCCTGAAATAGAAAGAAGTTAGAGCATATTTGTTTAAAAAATATAATTGAGATATTATGTTAGAGCATTATGAAGCAACAAATGCAGAAACATGTATCAGTCAAGAATGGAGTCAGTCAAAAAGTCTGCTTTTAACACTTCATACTAATTCTAAACTCTGAGTATCACAAAACAAAGCAAAATGCAATAAACTGATAAACCTGAACCTGTCCCACACTTTTACAAATGTGTTCATCAAATTCAGAATGAGCATATATCTTTAAAAAGTCAAACTTAAAATATAGGGATATCAAAATCATCACCGTTTTTTTCCTTTCTAGCCTTTTCTATAATTTTGTTGTTTTTAAAATATAAACTATGTTCTGGTGCCTTGTTGTGTATCTTCAGGTCGGAAATTTGAAGTCTCACCTAAAGATTCACATCACAGACGGGCCTCTGAAGTGTAAGGAATGTGGCAAACAGTTCACCACCTCAGGTAAGAGGATATTATCTTCATGTTTCCTTAACTCACTGACTGCCAGTGACGTCTATGGACGTCAGTTACGTTTTTCAATGGGGAGGGCTGGGGGACAGTTCGATAGAGCTCATCAGTGAAAATCAGGCTTCTGATCATGGAATTTAGCGTAATAATGACTGATCCAAGTGTGTAACAGAGGATGGCAAATCAGAGGAAAACAGAGACGCTTACGGTGCATAAATTCTGTGTATGTCAGAGCTGACCCACAAGCGAATACGGCATCAGTCTGAACGGAGCATCTCGCGATCGGTCAAGAATAGAAAGAAAATACAGATAAAACACCTTGTTTGGTCGTGTTTTTGCTTTTTGACATTTAGCTTCACCTTTGTGTGATGGTTCCTCCTTTATAGGAAATCTGAAGAGACACCTGCGAGTTCACAGCGGGGAGAAACCGTACATCTGTGTTCACTGTCAGAGAGCTTTCAGCGACCCCGGAGCCCTGCAGCGGCACGAACGCATCCACACAGGTACCGCCATGGCTTTACAACTGTAGGCTGTGAGGGCATCTACTGTCATCAGTAGATACTAACCATAACCCTATGTTAGATTAATGTACATATGTTATCTAACCCATTCACAGTGAGACTGTGGTCCATGTTTTACAGGAGAAAAACCCTGTGTCTGTGTGATCTGTGGCAAAGCCTTCACCCAGGCCAGCTCACTCATTGCTCACGTCCGCCAGCACACTGGAGAGAAGCCCTATGTGTGTGACCGCTGTGGGAAAAGGTCAGCAAAAATGCATCACTGCTGTACAGAATGCTTTTCTTTTAAATCTTTTTTCCCCTGAATATAACACCTCAACGGGTGTTTCATTAACCCTGCCTTCCAAACCTAAAATGCTGGCATTAAATTAAAAAATAT
This sequence comes from Antennarius maculatus, assembly GCA_013358685.1. Lineage (NCBI taxonomy): Eukaryota > Metazoa > Chordata > Actinopteri > Lophiiformes > Antennariidae > Antennarius > Antennarius maculatus. Next base: position 10,843,476 of record CM023607.1, on the reverse strand, counting down.
AGAGGAGAAAATAGGAATTCTGTTTTTCTCTGGACAGGTTTGTGCAGTCCAGTCAACTGGCTAATCACATTCGTCATCATGATAACGTCCGACCGCACAAGTGTCAGATGTGCAACAAGGCGTTTGTTAACATGGGAGACCTGTCAAAGCACATCATCATTCACACAGGTGTGGACAACACTGGGGTCAAATAATTCTGTGGCTATGGACAAATGGACAAAGTAGGAAGGAAGTTTCCTCCATGTTTGACCATTTCTTGGCACCCGGCAGAGCTTGCAGATTTCACACTTCATCTTTAATCTTCATCTGATGACTTCTGTCCTCTTTGTCCTGATCTGCCAGGAGAGAAACCTTTCCTGTGTGATAAATGCGGCCGAGGGTTCAACCGGGTGGACAATCTGCGTTCCCACGTCAAGACTGTCCATCACGGCAAGGCTGGCATGAAGCGGCTTGTGGTCGCAGGGGGCAGCACGGACGAGGGATGCCTTGGGGCCTCCACATCTGACGAAATCAACATCGTCACAGTAACCACAGAGGACATTGTCACCCTTGCAGCTAGCGCTGTAGCACAGCTGACAGGTGAGGCAGCATCTTTGAGCTCAGTCCTAATTTTTAATGCAAATGTCTCCCTCCCTGGCTAGAAACTGTGCAGACTGCTGCACAGAACCCTGATGTTGTCCAGATAACATTTGTCACGTGTCGTCTTTGCAGTAGTTCCAGTGACAGCTTCCGTGTCTGCAGATGAGACGGAGGCCCTAAAAGCTGAAATCACCAAAGCTGTGGAGAAAGTTCAAGAAGCAGGTACGACAGCAGGGATCTCACAGACTGTGATGGACATATTTCATTATCATATAGGATAAGATAATGAAATATGTCCTTTTTCTCTTAGGAAATGCAAATTGCATCATTTTATCTTAAACACAAACAAAGTGGAAGCACTTTCAGAATCCTGATTTGATTTGATCAGAGCTGTGATTGACCTTTGATGATTTATTGTGGACTAGAAAATCTACAATAAATCATCTTAGGCCATTCTGTATATAAAAAAAAATAGTTGAACATTTATAGTAAGATGATTTTCTGACTTAAAAGAACATTTATTGTTATTCATTTGTGGGTGCATCACAGCATTACAATAGTACTTATGAAGTTACATTTTATAAATTTCTTATCAATGCAGGTTTACAATCTGACATCCAAGACAGTTTTTTGAGGCTGTTTTAATGTTATGTCATTTTTAAGTCTGTGAAAGTGACTGTGACTTAACTATTAAATTGCTTAATGCTATCAAATATAAGTAGGGCATTGTGTTGTGCTGTATTTAGTGTACAGTATATGTATTTGACCTTATATCACTGATGGATGCAGAATGAATCAACAGTTCTTCTCTTTGCAGACCCCAACACTCAGATCTTGTATGCCTGTGACTCTTGTGGAGATAAATTCTTGGATGCCAGCTCCCTTGCCCAACATGTACGGATCCACACAGCTCAGGCCTTAGTCATGTTTCAGGCAGATTCCGACTTCTACCAGTACACCACAGCCACCACCACCACCGAGGGGGATTCAGCTACAACGTGGCAACCCACAGCGGAACAGGTCATCCACGAAGGAGAACTTATCTTCCGTTCACAGGATGGAGAGGGAGAGGAAGAGGCAGAAATGGTGGGAGAGACACAAGAACGAGATGAGGGGTCAGGAGCTGAGGATAATGAGGAGGGGAGGCAGAATGGAGAGAAAAGCCACACTGAGATGCACCCAGAGGGAAATGAGGAAGCTGCAGCAGACGCACCAGAAGACAAAGAGTAGGAGATGGAATGTGGGAGTCAGGTGTAACAGGCCAGATTTATGAAGAGAGTAGAAACTATTCCTGGTGACAAGAATCTGTTTTTGGACTGGAGTAGTAAAAACAAAAACAAAGAGAGTTGGTGAATGGCTTCATGAAACCCTTTTTATCAGCTTCATCCCAAGACGTATAATCCTGCATTGACAGTAGCTGTGATTCCAGGAAACAAGGTGGCATAAGTGATTTGTCAAATAATGACTTCTTTCAGATATTATTTTCTATTATGTATAGTTTGTTTATTTTTAGACTGAAATACTGGACCTTTTGTTGTCCTTTGTATGAAACATAAAATAATATAGTATTTTATTGTACTACAGTGATGATTTTCATGAACAGTGCACTATATGTCACCACATTTCTTCCTAAAGGTTTACATGGAATTTATTTGTGGTGATTATGACATTCTGTTTCCAGAAGTGCTGGCAAACATTGTGAATGCTGTCAATGTATAATATTTGATAATTTTTATGTCCTCAAAAAATGTCTTAATTCTCCTTAAAAAAAAAAATTTGACGTGTAATTTATAAAAAACAATCACTGATCACAGTAGTGATCACTTTCACGAGATAACTTATTGTATATAGTCACTGGTAACTTGCCGATGTTTCCCTATGACCACTGGCTTCATTCCTCGTGTCATCTGTTTATAATAGCATTTGAAAATATGCTATTAAATATCTAAAGCATTTTAAAGTAATAGTGTATATAAGATCACTGATGAATCCATTCATCCCCACAATGTGTTCTGTCAATTATATTAAATCATTGTGCACTTATCTACCTTGAAAAAATGTGTGTGTATATATACAGTATACGTATATATATAATATATATATACAGTGTATATATATATATATATATATAATTTTTTAGATAGAAAAATACAATTGAATATATATATATATATATATAAAATTTTATAAATGTATATATACTATATGTATGTATGTGTGTATATATATATAATAAATGTGCATATGGTTTGTTTTTTCAAAAAGATATATATGATTGAAATCTATATATTAGGTCACTAAATTTACAAACAACGAGGATGTATTGAAGGGAAAAAAATTTGAAGGTTGAATTATAATTTTATTTTAAAAAACGAATTATTACAAAGTACAGTACATCTTTTTGAATTAAGTCACACAAAATATGGACGCGTCAGAAACATATTTAGTAAATGGTCTTAGTTTAATTATCAGCTTTTGACATTCTTATTATTTAATTTTTGTTCATATTCCGTGATTGCATTACATTCAGCGTTACTTTCCGTCCCAACACATGCATTCTTCCGGGATAGTCTTGCTTTACAAAGCTGTCCTCCCATTGGCTGAGTAATCGTCAGGGCGACAGGTTTTACTCTGTGATTGGTTGGATCTTGGGGTCAAAGTTAAGTCGACCTGCAAAGCTGACGTCGACTTCTGGAGCAAAATGGCGCCGATGACAGCAGCACCGCAGTTGCACCGGTTCGATTCTTTACCGTCGTCCAGGAAAAAGTCCGGAATGATGAGCCAGGCGTTCAGCGGTGTCCTGTTATTCCTTTCTCTGTCGTCCATGGTGCATTGCGCTCTGGCTGATGGTAAAACGTTGGTTCTGCTGGACAACCTCAACATCAGAGACACCCATTCAATCTTCTTCCGCAGTCTAACAGGTCAGCACCAGATTCACGTCCTTATATTCACACGCATTCATGCTCTTCCTCAGGACTTTATGGACATAGTTGTTTTGGGGGTTTTTTTGTAATCGGAGCCTGTGTGACTTTATGACTGGAGGTTCACGCATCACAAGCTGCTGACCTCGACCTCAACATCTCCTCTCAAGTTTACCTTCATTTAACACACTGGACGTTCAACGTATTTCTATCTAAATAATGGTAGTTTATTTACCTAACGAGCTTCTTTTCAGCACAATACAAGTAAAACAAGTGGCTGGTCATTTGTACCGTTTTGTGAGCTATCAAGGATTTACCGGTCGTCATCAGACAAAGGTTGATTCGTGACTGACAAGTCAGTCTGGGTGACTCGTGGATTATTCACACTGTTTTCAACATCCTGAATAAATGATTCATTTGCTAATGTATGGTAAAGATGCTTGTGTATCGATGTTTTTCAGGCTATATTGAAAACAGCAAAAATGCCAGACAGGGGTGTTACAATTACTTTGTCAGTGCAGCTGATTGTGTATTTTTCTTTCAGATCGTGGCTTTGACCTCACGATTAAGACCGCAGATGATCCCTCCCTGTCTCTGATCAAATATGGCCAGTTCTTATACGACCATTTAATCATCTTCTCACCATCAGTTGAGGGTAACTTGCACACACCTCATTTATAACCAAGGTTGTAACAAGTACTGTGTGTTTACCTTGTTGAAACATTAAATAACTTTTTTTTAATCATCCTTAGACTTTGGAGGAAACATCAATGTAGAAACTATAACATCATTCATTGATGGTGGAGGAAATGTCCTGGTTGCTGCCAGCTCAGATATCGGTCAGTTGAGTTCCACCAGGTTTCTCTGTAATGCCCTATGAAGTCTTAACACATCTGTAATGATCCTCTCCTGCTGGTAAACAGGTGACCCTCTGAGAGAGCTGGGCAGTGAGTGTGGTATTGAGTTTGATGAGGAAAAGACGGCTGTTATTGACCATCACAATTATGACGTGTCTGATCCCGGAGAGGTAAACATTAAACTTTGATCCGACGGACACGTTTGGTTTCATTAACAGTCTTTACAACTGACAATTTTTGTTATTTACTCCCTCTCCTCTCCAGCACACCCTGATTGTTGCTGACGCCGAGAACCTTCTGAAAGCTCCAACTATTGTTGGAAAACATGCTAGTAATCCTGTTTTGTTCAAGGGCGTTGGGTAAGCACGACTGAGCACAATTTAGAAAGATATCACTGAATTCTATCGTAACACTTCAGTTAAAATCACAATATAAGGTGCATATTGCAGAAGTTACTTCATAATTTTATTGTGTAGTAACTCCTGAGGTTCATTCTGCACAACTAATTCCATGTGGTTTTGAAGAACAACCTTTTTGGTCTTACGTGATTCTTGATCATCAAACTATCATTAACTCCTCCTTTCCAGGATGGTTGCAGACCCTGACAACCCTCTTGTCCTGGACATCCTCACTGGTTCTTCTACCTCTTACTCCTTTTTCCCAGACAGACCAATATCTCAGGTATGAATTACTCAGTACTTGCAGTATAATTGTCCTTATGTGTTTTATTCTGGCAGCAGCTTGTTTATTAAAGATCTGTCACGAATAATCTGAAATTCACTGAATAAGAAATTAACTTCAAACGGTTCCATGATTGGTTGCATTTCTTTCCAGTACCCTCATGCTGTTGGTAAAAACACGCTGCTGATCGCCGGCCTGCAGGCCAGAAACAACGCCAGGGTAGTTTTCAGTGGCTCTCTGGACTTCTTCAGCGACGCATTTTTCAACTCTGCAGTGCAGAAGGCCAGACCTGGCTCAGAGTGGTAATGTCCTACGCTCATCGTGTTCCTCGTCTGTCATTGTGCATCAACAAAATCAGACTTGTCGTCAGTGATGTTCTGGTTATTTACTCCGTCACATACCTGCAGTTCAGTATCCTAAAAGCCATTGAAGCTGCATCGTAAAATACTTCCAATTCATCAGACTGTAAAATGAAAATATTATTTCATGATGATTTCATGTCATTCTTTTTCTTTGTTAGGCATGAGAGGACGGGGAACATGGAGCTGGCTGAGGCTCTGTCCCGCTGGGTATTCAAGGAGGCTGGAGTCCTCAGGGTGGGAGCTGTTACCCATCATCCTGTTGGAGAGACCAATCCCCCCACAGCGTACACCATCACTGACCTGGTGGTGAGTATATGGTTTCTGAGAGTGTTTGTCTCATCCTGTATGCGGGGACTGTATTTTAACAATGAGTCTGAACCTTCCTGTGCAGGAGTACAGCATCGTCATAGAGATGTTGTCTGAGGGCAGCTGGGTTCCCTTTGATGGAGATGATATTCAACTTGAGTTTGTGAGGATTGATCCCTTTGTCAGGACCTATCTCAAGAAAAACGGTATGTTTCAGTGGTTGTGTAACTTATAAATGAATTATTCTTAATGCTTTTATTATGTATTTAATGCTGGCAGCTAAAACGTATTGCATCATTGAGGTGTCTTGTTTTGAAGCCACAAACATTATTGTCCTTAAACACCCTGGCGTCTTTCTTTTAGGAGGTAAATATAGCGTCCAGTTCAAACTGCCAGATGTTTACGGCGTCTTCCAGTTCAAGGTGGACTACAACAGACTGGGATACACACATCTGTACTCCTCTACTCAGGCAAGTTGGGCAGGTTTACTTCATTTTTAAATCCGGAGGTACCTCAGGATAGAAAGGGCGCTGATTCAGCTGGTCAACTAAAATATCTAATTAATATCTCATTAAATTTTTGTAAAATGCAAAGGAGGTAGTGGATTTCTAACCTAAACTTGTTGAAAAATTCTATTAATCAGAACAATCTCAAAATCTGTTGTTTTATTTGTCACTGTTGGCTTTGATATAAACTAAGGAAAGTGAAATGCAACACAATGATTATGTTACTAACCTAAAAAGTAAATAAATCAAGCAGCATTGTCCAGATCTGTCACATGGTGTCCTCTCTTCTTCTATTTCTTAATGTTATTTCATTGGCCAACAGCAACCAACAGTGCATCAACACATACATCTACACACATGTCCAAATCTGGGATGTTCTGGATATTGTTCTGGAAGGATGTGGCATAAATTCAGCCATGGGTTTACTTAACATTAAAAACACTTAGTGTGGTTGTTGTATGGTGAACATACATCCATGCATGTAGTTTGACGGATACAAATGTAAACACAGAAATATTCATTTAGTGTAAATTTTTACAGCCTGTTTATGTTTGCTGATAGGATTGTTTATTTTCTAGGATATAATGTTCAAGGGATGTATGTCTCTAAAGTTCACTATTATAGTACTTTGACATGGAGGAGGTTCTTCTGGCTTATAATGCATTTTGGAATCATGAACAAATTGGTGAGATAACTCCTGTTTCGTTTCTCCATCACAGGTATCTGTGCGTCCTCTGCAGCACACTCAGTACGAGCGCTTCATCCCCTCGGCCTACCCGTACTACGCCAGTGTTTTCTCCATGATGGCAGGACTCTTTGTCTTCAGCATAGTCTTCCTGCACATGAAAGAGAAGGAGAAGTCAGACTAGGAAAGAACAGGAAAGGGTAGTAAGATTATACAGCTGAACTTGTGAAGAGTTGAAATTCAATATCTGGAATCTTCATGCAGGGACTTGGATTGCAGTTGTCCATTAAAAATAGTATCTCTTTGATTAGTTGGGTGCTGAACTTATGAGTTTGGAACCCCAGAGGGATGCTGACTGTCATGCAGTGGTTGGGTTTTACTGTTTGTCCTTTTTTTTTTTTTTTTTTGTACGAATAAATCAAGGCCTGTAAATGTTCTGGAGTGTCAGCATTCATAAAACATTTTCTTTACATTTGGTGAAATCTTCTAAGTAGAGCGCTTGCCTTGTAAGATATTAAAATATGGCCCATCTTTTCTCAGTCAGGAAAGGTTCTTGTGGTAATTACGTGCACTGAAAATATGCCAACTGTTCCTATTTGAGAAGATGTATTTCCAAAAAGCTGGAAACGTCCTAATAAAACATGACATTCCACTTCCAATAGTTTATGTCCTTCCTGTACTGAGATTTGCCTCATAGATTGTGTTTTATGTTAACATTTACAGATGTGTTTGATTGGTAACTGTTTTGACATTTAGCCTATTGACATATATTACACATGTTTCATCTTTAACTTAACATGGTTCCATGACTCATTCAAAAGTAGGATCTGGTGCTATTGTATGTAACGTTATTCATCTAAAGACAATTCAGAACCTCATCAGAAGTTTCCAGAGGCATCCATTATAATCATCTATTGCATCATCTCTGCATCACTTCATCAGAGTCCAATCAGAAATTTCTCCTCCAGCTCACATCCTACCTGTGGAGCATACCCACTAACAACATTGAATATCACACCTTTGATTTCTAAAAACTTTAACCCTGCTCCTGAACTTTTAACCTTGCTACCTTTCCACCTGGTCTCCTGGACACACAGTATGTCTACCTTCCTCCTCTGCATCACGTCAACCAACTCTACCTTTTCCTGTCATAGTTCCAACCAACACACTTTCCTTTTGCTGCAGAACGTGCGAGTGAATATCTGAAAATGTCAAACATTACATATTATTAGATGTTTGCAGTTTGTGAAGACATGATGTCATAGAAAAAAAAAATCACGTTTTTAAATAACCGGGTCTTCCACGCAGAACGAGACAGCTCCAGTCCGCCAGAGTTCAGACCTAAGCTGCGTTCAAGATCACCAGAACCGTTCACGAACACAGCGGCATGTAAGTTAGGAGGGCATCTCCGACTTGATTCACTGATTGTAAATATATGTATATATTGGCAAACACGTGAAACTTTATTTTTACTAAGTCAAATTCGGTAAACAGGATCACAAAGACCATCATTAATACAACTTCGGTGTCAGTAGAATTCTCATCTGAACTTCCTGACCGCCGCCAGCCGGAGTTGAGTGTTGCAAAAAAGTCCAGTGGCTAACGCGCAGCTAACGCGAGGCTAAACAAGCATTTCTGATCTTTACCAGCAGAGATTAACTCATTTCGCCTGTTTCTTGGTCTTAACTTAATCACTCTCAGCTAGCAGTTCTGTCAGATTTAACGCTCAAAACTGTCAGCCAAAGCTGTGTCGTTCTTGGTCCTTTTTGGTGAGATGATCGCGGTGGTTTCCTGAGGCGGGCGGTGTTAGCTTTAGCAGGAGAAGTGTTCCCGGGATCAGCTGACACCCTGCTGTAAGCCAGCAGATCAGGGATGGAGCAGCTGAAGGTAAAGGATCGCATACTGGAAAACATCTCCCTGTCCGTCAAAAAGGTAAGCGCTGCCCGATTGGTCAGCATTTTGACATCAATTAAATATTTTACATGCGTGAATGACGAGCAGCTAAAGGTTACGTCTGCTTTTATCTGCCAGAGGGTAACTTTAACCCCGCTAACATCGGAGGGCCTGAACCTCATTGAGATCATGTCCCATGTTTACATTGTGAGGTTACACGTTCTTGTTTACACACCGATCTACAGCAGTTACACAAAAACACCTCGTGTTCGTCCACTGCAGTTGTGTTGTAACACACACACACACACACACACACACACACACACACACACACACACACACACACACACACACACATACACCGGTGTTGACTTATTGATATCGGCTCCAAATGTAATATAAATATTGTCTTCATAACCTGTCAGACTACATTATGCTTTCCTCCTCCTCTCTGAACGCTTTTGCTTTCATTTGTGAGGCTTTGTTTTGCAGTTTCATCTCTGGCACAGTTATATCCCATAGATCCACCTGTGCCTTGATCAGATTATTGAACTAAATATTGCGATCATTTTAGTATTATTGTGTGTTACTTAATCCACGTTTGCTTAAAAATTTTTAGCGCTATTGTCCACTTTTCCTCTTCAGAGGCTTAAGAAAAGGACATGCCTACTGTGGTTCACAATCCTTAAAGCTACTGTGGGTTGTTTGTACTGTATGGTACACTTTGAATAGATGCCTGACTAGATCCGACTGGGTTTAACTGATTCATAACCAAAGAACTTGGCACACACCGTTGAATTTCAAATTAATCTTAGGTTTCCAGTAATATTTATACTTCTGTTTGTCATGGTTCGTTGGCTCGTTGTTCCCCCATAAACATTCACACACCCCAAGACAAACAATGGATCTCATGACTTCCAATGCAGCTAAAGAGAAATACTAGAAACTTCATAATAGTGGACAAACACTGTGTCTAAAGTTGCAGAGTTATTTTGCCGCCTGTGAAGACGAGACTCCAGCGATCCGAAATCATGATCGGGTCCTTCAGCGCCTCTGTGAACATCTGGACCACGCTCTGCTGTATGGGTAAGAAGCTTAAGTCTGTGGCCCATTGGAAAGGTGATCAGTGCAAACAGTAATCTCATTTGTTCTAATTTGTCATGCATAAATTCTTGTCACAAATCCTGTTCTTACAATTTCGTCTTAAACGAAATGCTCGTGTTTAGTGTCACAACAGTGTTTTTTTGTGCTCGTAGCAGCTCTCATAAAGTGTACATTACTCCGTGGATGTTTTGGGCCTTTCAGGCTGCAGGACATCTCCTCGGGCTACTGGGTTCTGGTCCTTCATTTCACCAGGAGAGAGGCTGTACGTCAGATAGACGAGCTTCAGCACATAGCAACCAACCTTGGTCGGAGTAAGACAACCTCTGTCACACAGTCAAACACACTAGTGCTTCTGGTGCAAGAGGAATGAAGTTCAACCTTCAGTTTATTTAAGATTAAAACAGAACTGTGTTTTCTGTGCAGGTCGTGCCTGGTTGTACCTGGCATTAAGTGAGAGCTCTTTAGAGAGCTATCTGCGCCTGTTTCAGGAGAACCGAGCATTACTGCAGAAGTATTACTTCAAGTAAGTCATGTGATCTTTTCATAAATGAATAAAAGAGGTTGCTCAGAAAGATGATCGACAGATACTTTTATTCATCCTGAAGGTAGAATCTGGAACCATGTATCAAGTGATGTTGTTATACAGAGGGTCACACTGACATCAGCTATTTTTGTATCCAGTATCTTGTTTGTGACTCACAGCTCAGTTTCTACTCTCTTAGAAACGCTCTTGTCTGTAGTCACGACCACCTCGCCCTCTTCCTCACGCTGGTGTCTGGCCTGGAGTTCATTCGCTTTGATCTGGAGCTGGTCAGCACATATTTGATCACAGTACTGAGAAAAATCCGTCTTTTAATTGTGAGCGACTTGTGTGTAAACTTCATGTTGGGTCCTCCTCATTCAGGATGTGCCTTATCTGGATGTGGCTCCCTACATGCCAGAATACTACAAACCCCATAACCTACTGGATTTTGAAGAGAGGCTCCCCAGCTCTGACAGCTTGTCCCTGCACTCCTTCACCTCCCTCACCTCCACCAACCTGGAGTGGGATGACTCAGCCATAGCCCCCTCTAGCGAAGGTAAACTGTATGGATGTCCACATCCAGTGCCTCTCATCTTGAGTCTGAGCCGATGCTGATATTTATCTGGAGGTTAACTACAGTGACGACTCCTGTAGTTAAAGTCCTGGTTCAGCTCTGTGATGCTGCTCAGCTTAAGTTGTCAATGCGAAGTGAAAAACAATCAAACTCAGAGGACGACACCTGATTAGTCACTCTGTTGTTCTGAGTCAACTTTGATCTCCTTTGCCGAGACTTGAGAAGAACCAAGTTTAATGAAGAACCCAGAAAAAAGAGAAGTTTCTCACTAAATATTTTTAAACTGTATTTACTAAAAGAGGAGAGGTAGCAGATTGTTGTGTTTTCCCAATCCGGGTGTCAGAGAAAGGTCAGAAACCATTTGACCAAATAACATTTATGTTTGCATGCTCCGATTTTAAAGCTCATGGTCAGCAAAACGTTCACTATGAAGAAGCTAGCTACCATTAAAGAAGTGTTGTGTAACCCCACTAGCAAACTAAGGTGGACATAACACTTTGGAATTCCAAAAAGTATCACGTTCATATCGGCTTTATTTTTTTCAATGACATTACATTAAAGAATACCACAATAACCCATAATACAGGCTGTAATACAGTACTGGCTCTTCTTTTTGTTGATCCATCACTACCCTTTATAACAGTAACCGTCTCGTTTTAGATGGACTAACCAGGTCTTATAACCCATTGGGTCCTCAGGTTACTCTCTGGTTGTCACAGCGATGCTTCACTTTGAATTCTAATGCTTCCCTCAGCACTTTGTTCTCAGGTCTCTGTGCTGCTGTGACAGGAAGTGCATCTAATTGTGCTTTTATTGTTATTGTTATCGTTACTTTGGCAGCTTTTATTTCTGGATTTATGATTTGATCAAGCCCCATTCGAGTGCAAGTGCACATTCATATGCTTTGGCACAAATTCATGCAGTGGTGTCAGGCTAATGGCAGGCTGATGCACGCGGTATTGATCCCTGAGACTCCGGTGACTCCTGCAGACCGAAGCGCATTACATCAAATGGATCACTTGGCGTTGGGAGTTTCATGGTTACAGATTGCTGTCCTCACTGGGGTGATTGCAGTGCTCATGCACTCACTCCATAGCTCCACAAAGTACTGAGTTAGTTTCACTTTTTGAGTTCATGCTCGTCTATTTTGTTCCCATTTCTTCTGTTGTGTTTTATAAATCATGTGTTATTTTTTCTGTTTCTTTGCCATTGTCTCTGTCTTCTGTCTCTTCATCTCTAATCTTGGATGTTATCCCTCCTTTTTTTAGATTATGATTTTGGTGACATCTTCCCCGTGCTGCAGTCATTGCCTAGTGCAGACTGGGAAGGTGGGACAATGGTCAACTCCCCCTTATTGCTTTTCCATCCCTCCCTCTCTCCATTCTATCCTAACTCCCTTTTATGAGGCATGGTCATCCCACACTTTGTGTTTCATGCATGCTGGGTCCTCTGCTAGTAATTGGATATCTTAATATATAAATACAGTTAGTGTATGCTCAGGTTTGGATCTTAAATTGTGTAGCACATGATGGCTGATGTTTGTGTGTGTGGAATAAAGGTTTATCTTACTGAAAGTTTTCTTTTATTGCATGTTTGACTCCAGTAAAATGTGTCTGTGCACTGAACGGTTGGAACACATCCATCTCCTTGAAGATGAGACAAACGTAATCGTCTCGTCTTCAGACACTTATCCGCCTTACGGGCCACAGGTCTGCTAAAGCCTATGTCAGCTGGGGTGCACCTCAAATGCGTCACCATTGCATCACAGGGTCACACGTAGACACACTCAAACTTACAAACTAACTGTAGAGATCAATTTGGAGGTGGTAGGAAGCTGGAGAACCTACACACACAGGGAGAACGTGCAAAATCCACACAAAATCAAACCTGCAACCTCCTTGCTTTGAGGCTGTGCTGCCGGGGCTGGGTCCCATTCAGTGTTAACTGATAAACCGGCACCTTTAACCCGGACTTTGGTCAGGTGAAGGAACATCATCCGAGATTATTAAAAAGCCTCTGAAGCTCGTCGCTTCATTGCATCATGGTATTGATGAAGTTGTCAGTTCTCAGCTAAAGTAGGAGCTTCAACACGGAGGTGTGTTTTGCGTTTGACCAGGTTTTTCTTCAGGTTAGTTGAAGCCTCGGCAGAATTTGCATTAATTTAAGTAATGTGGTAGAATTTGAGTTTTTATTTTACTCACACAGTTCAGTACCCGTCCAGCACCTGACCCTTGTGCACACACATTTTGATCAAGCTTTCTCTTGCTGCTGATTTTTCAGTTCATACATAGGAAGTTGAGGCGAAGCACTCCTGGGGGGTGTTGGGTTCAGTCACTGCTCATCTGTTCTGCACGTGTTCCTCCTCTGGGCAATAATCCTAATCTTAATCACCGCTGCAAGATTAATGCGTGATGTTCCTGATGCGCTACCTGTCCAGTCTGTCTCCATTACAGTACATGTTGTCCTGTTTGTTTGGTCTGTTGTCCTTCGTGATGTCTGCTCCTCTGTGATGTGTGGCACAGGTCTGGGTTCAGCTCAGCTTCACTGTAAGAGTACACGGAGTTGTATAACTGCAACATGTGTTTGCAGTTATTTTACAACCTAAATTTTAATAAGCTAAAGATCTCATAATCCGTCCAATCGTAAAGACTTACAATACATAGAAAATAGTAAAAGACACTGTTTAAGTGTTGCAGTGTGACTTTCTACAGCAGATGTAACCTTTGACCCTTGAGGCCTGTGCCACTGCTGACGGCTGCTACCTGTGGATCCACAGTGTGTTCGTGTCTCTTTGAGCCTGCCTGCAAACAGCATTGCAACCCCTCGCATTTATTTGTGTAACACTGATGAAGAAATACACTCAGTTTTTGTGAAGTTGTCTCGTTGGTCATTTTTCATGAGTGATTTAAACACAAGGTGTAATATTTGAAATAGTTGGTTAATCTGATTCTTGTGTGTATAACTGAATTTACCCAACGACACTTCCAAAAATTCAATGTATTTCTTACATTAAACTAAGTGACAGACTTTTACTCTCTATATGAACACTCAGTGTTTGGTTTTCATGTCAGAAGGTGACCTGACCGACCAGGCCAGCTGCCCTCGCTCCAGCGGCTCCGATCCTCAGACGGTCATCAGCGACACAGTTGTGCTTTCTGCTGGTCCCATCAAAGTGAAAGTAGCAGCTCCTGTTCCACCACACAGCCCCACGCTCAGACACAACCCCTTCAACGAGGACTCGGACACCACCAACACCTCAGCAGACGTCACGCCGGTTCACGTGGCCACGTTTCACAACGCCACGCCCACTGGAGGCGACCCAGAGAGTGCCAGCAATGAACTGGAAGTCATCAGGTGCAGTAGCTTTAGCGTCTGTTGCATTCTCACTCACATCTGTTGACCAGATGTGATGCAGTTCAGTTCAGTTTTATTAGTGTAGTTCCAGATCATAACAAACAGTTATCTCAGCTTTCCAGGTAAAAGCTGCTCTTATAGGACCCAACGTGTCCCAAATGACAAAGCGCTTTGGCGACAGAGGCAATAAAAGCTTCCTTATGACAGGCAGAAACCATGAGCAGAACCCAAGACTCATAGCGGGTCGTCATCTGCCTTGATCGGTTGAGTGGAGAAAGAAAGGGAGACAATAACAGCGAAGGAGAGGCAGACAGGAAGAGAGACAAAAACAGAGAGAGGGAGAGAGAATGACGGAGACATCGACACAGAGAGGGAAGGAGAAGAAAGAGACAACAGAACATAATGCAGTTATTAATCTGCACAGTAGTTCATAATATGTGGGGCAGCTGCTGATGAAGTCAGTGATTATAAAGCTGATGTACAGGAAATACTCAAACTACAAAATGCTGATGGTAGTGATAGCAGTTGAGCCGATGATGTTCAGCAGTGGTTCTGCAGCTCCATGGAGAGAAGAACCTGCAGACTGAAACAGACGGGGGGAGAACAGGTGGAGCCTGACTGTTGAGGGCTTTAAAAGTGAGAAGTAGTTTAAATTCTATTGGGGCTGTTTCCACGGGGGAGGTGTGATCTCTTGATCTGATTCCTGCTAGAATGGGAGCTGCTGCGTTTGGGATCAGTTGAAAGTTTTTAATAGAGTTGTTGTGGCAAACTGACAGTAAGGAATTGTAGAAAAATCTAAGACAGCTGACTTGCAACTGCTTTCTCAAAAATGTTGGACAGAAATGGAAGGTGAGAATTGTGCGTTATAGTTAACTAGAACATCGTGATCCGTGGTTATCCACTGACTGACCGCCGCTAACTCCTCTGCTCCTCCAGGATGGCCAGACGAAAGAAAGCTGCCAGGAAGCGGCGTGGAAAGGGCTCCACAGACTCCAGCGGCAGCATCCACAATTCTGTCTCCTCCGACCACATGGAGATAGACGTCAACCTGCTGGTCACGGAGGAAGTGGATTCTTTAAATGACTCTGTGACGGAGCTGGGTGCTGAGACACAGGTGAGGAGAAGCAGAGTGGGATCAGAAGTTTTAAACGGCAGCGGTGAAGATGGCATGGAAAGCCTCCTGCGGCTCCCGGAGATGGCGGACACCTCCATGGACACGGTGGGCCAACCCCTTCGTGATGTCATGGACCGGCTCAACGGAGCTCTGGACAAGCCAGAAGCCTGGCATCAGCAAGAGGAAGCTGGAGAGGAAAACAACGAAGGCTGTATGCGAAGCTCTGAGGCACCTACCCAGCAGCCCTTTCGAGAGGATTCAGGGGGCGAGCCACCCGATCGAGTCCCAGGAGACATGTCTGTCTCACCTCAGGCTGCAAGTCCCAACGCCCTGCAGGCCTCCCCCACCACTAAAGACTTATGCTGCTTTGCCTCCTTCAGTCCAGACTCTGCTCCCTCAGGTGGTGGCCACCATGACTCTACAGAGCATAGCCAGTCACAGACTCTGTCAGGTGGCCCTGAAGGTCAAGGAGAAGCAGAAACGACAGCAGGACTCAAGTCAGACATGAAGACCATAGAGGAAGACGCAGAAGTAGGACAGGAAACAGACAAGAACGTGTTTGCTGAAGAAGCAGTAGAACTGAAAGAAGAGAATGTTCATCCTCCTGAAAGTTCTCATCCCGCAGAGTTTAAGTAAGTGTCTGCAAATGATGCTGTTCGTTGTTTTAAAGATGTTTAAACTGTGTTTAATGATCTTCATTATTCATGTTTCAGGGTGGACAACAACCACCTGCTGCTCCTGATGATTCATGTTTTCAGGGAGAACGAGGAGCAGCTCCTCAAGGTGAACAAAGACAGACGTGTTAACAGTCGATATGTATGCTGGTTGTTTGGTGGCTCTACTGTTAATGTGACACACAGTCACACGTCTGAAAACCTTTTCTGGATATTTTTTCTTTCCTGTAACAGGAAAGAAGTGGTTTTCAGACTGTTGCTTATTGGAGTGTTGCAAGGAACAGTTTCCTAATCGTTCTCTAGCTGCTGTTGTTCAGAGTTTAGTAATTTATCTGACTGGTTCTACAGTTTCAAAAGAACCTTTCATGTTTTTTTACATTTTGCACCAAACACTTTGGCCCCCAAACGATTATATAAAGTATAAAATGAACAGTGTGTGTTATCCAGTTTCCAGAACTCTTCTTTACAGTTTGAGACCGACGTCTTTAGAGCTCGCAAACATTGTGTGTGTTCTGTCCTCAGATGTTAAGAATGAGCACAGGCCACATGGAGGGAGACCTGCAGCCCCTCTACCTGCTGCTGACTGACTGTTACATCTACCTGCTGAGGAAGGGTAAGGGACACATGCACTAATTTGGTTTAAAGGAGTGAAACAGTTGTGAGTTGAGAGATAATAATGTTGTTGATGGGAGTTATAATACGTCTGAGCTGCGTTTCTCCCGCCTGAAGAGCCACACACAGCAGATCATCATGAGCTGAGTCTTCCTTTCCGCCTCAGGTGCAGCAGAGAAGCCTTACACCGTAGAAGACGCCGTCTGCTACAACGAGTTGGACTATATTTCAGTGAGTGTTGGCTGCTGTTATTTTACATGGAGCACAACGGATGCTGTTGTGCCGTCTAAAGGATTTTTCAAGGGCCACAAAACACAGCGTGATCCGTGTAGTATGTAGCACCAGTAATGACGTTTATTTACCATGCAGGATCAGTGATGGTGTGCACGATGAGATTTCTGTTTCAGATGTATTGATCATGCCGTCTCCCTTTAGGTGGGCCTCGACCAACAAACGGTGACTTTGGTTTGCACCAACAGGAGAAGGAAGTTCCTGTTGGACACAGCGGACGCCTCTCTGACGTTGTGAGTGTAACACGAGTTTCTTTGTTCACTTTGAATAATACGTAACAAATGTATGGATTTTTATATGTCCTCTTTCTTGAACCAGGTGGTTCTTATCTGTCATCAAGTCAGCCAGTGTAAAAGGTTGTGGTGAACCTCCGTACCCCTCTGTTCTCACTGACGCCACAATGGAGAGACTGGCTCTCACCAAGTTTGTGTCCCAGGAGTCTCATTGTGAGGTAAACATCAAGTATACAACACCAGCTCTCCATTGCAGGTCTGTTGGATAACTAACTAGTCAACTAGTCATTTAGTCATTATACAACTAACCACACAGTACTCCTCATCCATGACTTTAGACATCTTTATTTAACCAGTTCAGGTTATTCGAGCCTGTGAACATTGTGCAATTCTTAATTATTCAGAGTTGAGCATTCACCGCCATTCAGCTTATTATTTCCTTAATACATTTGACCTTCAGCCTGTAAAAAGGACACAGTCCAAACTCAGTAACACTGACTGGAATTGATTTTGCCACTGCAAAAACAGAAGTAAACGTACTGTGGTTACTGTGGCGTCTGTCAGGATGAGTGACGGGAGCTAGCTTAGCTATGCTCGTAGTTTGGCCTCAGGTGTTGCTATGTGTCAACCCCGCATTGTTCACGACCAAAAAAAAGCCACTTTTGAGCCCTGCTTGCTGTGGGAAGCTGCAGTCCACCACTTAACGAGTGAGAGTGAAATTCATTGAGGATAGAGTTAGAATTAAAATTTCTCATGATTCCAACGGAATCAAAGCTGAACCAGATCCCATCTGGAAGCGCTTCTTGATGTCCAACCAGTAAACTTGGTTCAGTTTTTATCTAGACAGAAGAATTTCCTACCTGGAAGGTAGAAAAGACCACAATTCAGAAACAATACAGACTGATATACTTTTCAAATTGGTTAGCAACACTAAGTGAATGTGTTATCTGTGTAGAAAAGTTGACTCTTTTTAACTTCTCCCCACTCTGGTTGACAGTCAATGCAGTGCTAAATTACTGCTTGCCTGTTTTTCCAGGCATCTGAAGTTTCCATCCAGCTGTACTCTCTGGTCCACTGGGAGGATCCTCTGGACGTGACCCAGGGGGGGTCACCAAGCTCTGCAGGATCTTTCAGCAGCAAGGAGGGGCCTCTGCAGTACCGGGCTGGAACCACCTACTTGGGCAAAGAGCTGTGGAAAAGCTGCTACCTCGTCCTGAGGTACGTGCAGATTGATTTCACTACCTTCCTTTAAACCACATATGTCAAAGTCACGGCCCAGGGGCGAGATCTGGCCCATTGCGAATTATTTATGGACCGCAGGATGATTTTTTATTACTATTAGAACCACCCGCTGGTATTTTGGACGCACCAAAACTACATTCCCACAATGCAACGGTTGTGGAAATCATGCAGTGCAACAAGCGGGCTTTGGTTTCATTGTTTATCAGCAGTCAGAGCGGAGGTTGAATTTAGTCACTCCCTTCCTCAAAAATGGCTAAAAGGAAGGTTGGACTCTGAGCGGGGGTTTCAAGCCAGGTGGGAGTCAGAGTACATGTTCAAAGAGGTAAAAGGTAAACCTGCGTGTCTTCTGTTAAGTTTGCATGTTTAATCCGCGACACAGTGCCCCAGCTGCGCATCCTTCTCGGACATTCTCTACCTTTAGCCACACATACGTGTGTGAAGAATATTTCTCTCTGATGAAGCTGAAAAAAACATCACACAGGAGCCGTCTGACTGATAAACACCTTTACTCCATCCTGAGGATTTCCTCAGCTCAGAGCCTGACCCCGAACATTGATGAACTTGTACGAAAGATGAGACACCATGAAATATCAGGGTCAGCCTCAGAGAAGTGAGCATCACAGAGCAGTAACATATTTTCAGTTTTAAATTCAGTTAAATTTTTACATTTGTTTCTACAAGACATGATGTCTCCTTGAAGGAAGTATTGTTTTGTCTCTATGCCATAGATTTTTGTATTTTATTTTATTTATTTATAGTTATTTTTCAGTTAAGTGGACTCAGAGAAAATTGAAGATAAGAGCCATGAGAAAGGATACAACTGATTTGATTTACATGTATTTATTTTTATTTTTTTATTTTACTATTTAAAAGCAGTAGGATCATAGAGCAGCACAAGAATGTATTTTCAGTTTATACTGCATGCAATTTCATTTCTGCTTTTATCTTCATAGTAATGTTTCTCCTTGAAGTTACTGACAGAGCAATAACAAAATATTGCTTCATTCATTTTATCATTAAATAATACACACATTCTTGGTTCAATAGGCTTTGTTCATTTCAATATGTTCTAATAAACATTGAACCAGTCCGGCCTTCGGCTTGGAGCTAATTTGGTTTTTTTTGCCCTCAATGTATTTGAGTTTTACACCCTGCTTTAAATGCATCTCTGACATTAACGTTCTCACATTGTGAAATAGAATATATTGGTCTCCGCTTCACAAACACTTGATGCCGTTGTCCATTTGTATGTCTATCAAATTTAAAACTGACCTTTAAGATTACAAAGAATCCTTTACTGCAACAAAAACTTAATCATTGCGAAATTTTCCGCATGAAGTCATGTTATTGTGAAAAAATCATTGTCTGGGTTCTCTGTTTATTTGTGTATCATGTGAGATCTGACCTCCAGTGTGTCCTAGAGATTTATTACAAAGCTCATCAGCGACTGACCAACAGATGCTCACATCGGCACTATTATAGATAAATACTGTACATGCTTTAAAGCACTGGCATAAGCACAATATATGTAATAAATGTTACAGGAGCAGCAGATAAATTTTATATTAATCCTTAGTTCAGCTTTCATTTTATTATTATATTTCGCATTTTATTTCTATTTTTAAAATATTTTGAGCTGCATTTCAAGTATGAAATGCCGAACCATTAAAGTTTAGGGCGTGAGGTGGGGCAAACTCCAGGCACGACGCCAGTGCCCCACGGAGCCACACAAAGACAGACAACCATGCAGGCTCACACACACACTACTGTTAAAGTTAGTTATTATAACATCCCACAGAGCGGTAATGTTTTGTAATTGTCAGTATTTGTGTGTTCGTCCGTCTATCCACCAAATATCTTCACAACTGTTGCAAATAGAAAGATGAAACAAAAAGCACATTACCGGTACTTGGGCGGCAAAGGGGATGAAAATGAGATGATGACCTTGATCTTGAAAAACTAGGTCAAAGTCACATTTGCACTTTTATACTTTTTTAGGTACACATCTCTGAAACCCGATGAGATATAATCACAAAACAAAAAGCAACATTTTCAGGAAACCAGAGGCACACAAATGTAATGTCGCGGGATGTTGCAGTCTCTGACTGCCTTGTTAATATTTGTCCTTGTTTCTTGCAGCAGTGGGATTCTCTACCTGTACGCAGAAAAGACTGATACGACCCCTCTGCTGTCAGTCACTATGGGGTGAGTTCTCACCAGCTGAAATCGACTTCCCAGCAGACATTTTTACCTGTGTCCCATGAAGCCATGACAGTGAGCCAACATGTAAAAACATTAGGACCCCGAAACTGAATTAGCTAAATCCAATATAGTCTCTATTTATATCATTTGCACCCAACTTTTTTGTTTGAACTGTCTGCCTTCCTGTCAGAGGAGAGCACTG
Source organism: Antennarius maculatus (assembly GCA_013358685.1). Lineage (NCBI taxonomy): Eukaryota > Metazoa > Chordata > Actinopteri > Lophiiformes > Antennariidae > Antennarius > Antennarius maculatus. The sequence continues at coordinate 10,822,561 of CM023607.1, read as the reverse complement.
TGGAGGCTGCCGTCGCTCCAACAGCACAGAGCATCCTCACGCCTTCCAGGTAATCCTGACGGAGCGAGCTCCTCTAGAGCTCAGCGCCAACAATGAGCAGGACATGGCCGACTGGATGCAGCTGCTCTGTCAGTCCGTTTCCAAAGGGGTGAGGAGGTGGAATGTGTACACCGTGTGTTTGCCTCATGGTGTGAATCCCAGCAGTTTAATCCAATCTAAGATGTTAAAGTTATATAATAATTTAACTGTCTCACCTGCAGGTCATCCCTCAAGGTGTGGCCCCTACTCCATGTATCCCATGTTGCCTGGTGGTAACAGACAACAAGCTGCTAACTTGTCACCAGGACTGTCAGACCAGCTTCTTCCGCTCGCTGGGCAGCGTTGAAGTCTGTGATGTCACTGCTGTGAGCGTGGAGGCCGACAAGGAGTACTGTGTCATCGTGAGTGGAAGTCTGTCTCACCCCTCCCTCTGTGTCTCACCCCTCCCTCTCTGTTCCTCCAGCATATATTAAATTAGATTTCAACAATTAGTTTCTCTAATCCATAACTAACCGTGAATGTTGCACCTTTTGTTCTGCATGTTTCTTGTTGGAACCATCTTACACAAACAGAGAACCAAAGAAAATCAGTTTTATGTCACTAAAGACGTAAACAATGACCAAGACAGTTTTCTGTGGGCTTTTCTAAACCAGATTACAGGCGCTGTGTAGCTTTTGGTTGTTTTTGTGATGAATTGATCAGCCTTAAGCTGCTTTGACTTGAAGTAGCTTCAACATCCAGGTGTTGTTCATCTACTGTCTTGTTGACATGTCAGATGTTCTTGTCAGTTCTAGCGACAGAACGAAAGCAAAATCAGAAAAGTACTCTGGACTGTAAGGAAAAAGAACAGATGACGTTTTTACATTCTCGTGGATCTGTTGAAATGTTACTGACAGTAATCAGCATCAAAACTGAGCAAAGGATACAAAAAAAGCCTCCGATTGAGTCTTATATTTATACTCCATTCACACACCGTCTGCTGGAATCGTTTTCTACTCTAAGACCTTCACCACTTTGTCCTTCTGTAGGAGTTCGTAGCTGATAAAGCCGAGTTCCTTCCTCCATGGGTTTTGTATTTCAGCTGCTGTGCAGAGAGAAATCGACTGCTGGAGGCATTGGATAATGCATGGAAGGTCATTTTCCAGGTGGGAAGATGATCAAGTGTAAGATAATACACCAGCGATTGTCCTAAAATAGCATCTTTCAGGGTCTTAACTCTGCTGGCTGTCTGTGGTCTCTTCTCCCAGGTGGACCTTCCCCACAGAGACGTGTTGGATGCGTCGCTGCAGAAGCGATGTGGCGAGGCCCTGTCCCTGATGAACAGCGCCTGGCAGAGGGCCGACAGTCTGGCTCGAGGCAGAGCCCAGCGTGAGCCCTGGTGTTGATGGACACACACACATATGTACATTTATCTACGGTTAGCCGCAGAGACTGACAGGCAAACTGCTGCAGTAGGATAGGTGGGTGGTAGAAAGACTGAGATCAACCAATCAGACGTGGTTATAGGTTGTTGTGTTACAGTATGACAGTGTGACACAAGCGATCCACTGGTGAAAGGTTTCAATCCCAGCGACTTTGTGCAGCGGTCACACAGCAACCTAACAGTTTGGATTCTCACATAAAATCAGGATTGATGAACCAGTCTGTGACAAAACACTATAATCGATCCCAGAGATCACATTAATAGCCATTTTCTTATCGATTCTAAAACACAGCAATGCAAAACAGGTATGTTGAAACATGTCTGGTGTCACATGTTGTGATGTTTTGTTCTATTTGTGTGGCTCACATGTCAGCCTCATTGGATGCTCACCCGTCAGACTGTTAAAAATCCTTGAAATATTTTAAAAGTTTGAATTAACCTCAAAGTTGCGAAAAAAGTATTTTCCTTTTGACTTTCTGTAGCGACTTTGCAAACAATCAACGAGGCTTGAAGGGTTGACATGTTTTATATGGAGACACAAGTTCTGTTACGAGATAATAATGGAGGATAAATGTTCAACCGTCAGATAATCTGATGGGCAGAAAGGTCTGAATTAAAATATACCCTGCTGAGCAGAGTTTTAAGATTTCTCCACATCATCAGCAAAGTGAACAGTTTCGTTCAGAGAAGAATCCTCAGAATAAACAGATAACCAGACGCCATCTTCTGGTTTTGAAGATATAGATTTTTTATTTCTGTTTTTCTGATGTGGAAAAGTTAATACTCCTTTTTTTTTTGCACAGAAAATAAATGAGTAATGCGCTGCTTATTTCATGGAGGTTAGAAAAAAAGCCACGCGCTGTCTAGATGGGGGACTCTACTTTTTTTTAAATGGTACCATTTGAACTGGTTTTATATCAGTTGAACATGCTGTGTTATTTCCATTATGAAAGAAGTGGGAGCAATTGTTACTAATTTATTCAGTCGAGTTGTGACTTTGACTCTTGTTCTGCTTCTGCTTTTTATTTGCACTTGTGGTTGGGGGTGTTCCGCGTGCAGTGTTCTGTACCAGCTCACTAACAGTGAGCATCATTCTCTGCACTAGTCGTTTAGTTATATATGATCTCAAATGGCCTTTTAACTTAAAGTAGATGTAGCGTCTGTCCCCAGCTTTGTTAGCCTGGTCTGATATCAAAGCTGAACTTGGGAGAATAAATAATGAAAGTCACTGTCCCTTAATTCCTTCACATTCAGTGCTTGTGTTAAAGTTGTTATCAACACGACCAATCAGAGCACTGCTGCTCCGTGTGTCACTGTTTGGGTTGCAATTATAATGTCGCCTTTTTGACAGCCATGCTTTTTCTGGACAATTGGCTAAACTACATGAAACATTATATATTATATTTATATATTTGCCTTACTTCGAACATTTTGAATTTCTGCGTTGGAATATCTAAAAGGATCTTCTGGTTTCCTTTGGTGGAAGAGTCACGTTGTTGTTTATAGGGCTGGATATTGAAACTCATGTCTTTCCAGTAACTGATGGAAATACTGTGTGTGTTCGATGTTATCACGAACTGCTTTCCTATCAATAGAGCATTTTGTAATACGTGGCCAAACCATGAGTTGAAAGCATTTAATGATTTTTTTATTTGTATTGAAGAGCTATCTACTGAAGTCACGCTGACAGCTGACCCTTAGCTGCACCATTTTTGCCTGGTAGACCTTACAGCTGGGAGATGATACGTCAGCTTCTCCCTTCAATTCTTTGATCAAAACAGACGAGCTGAATTGCCAAATAAATTGTCATTTCCAACTTGGCGCTAAAACTGCATTATTTGAACACAGCAACAACAAACTGAAAACCGTCTTGGTTTGTTTGTCCCCTTCCTCAGTTTTCTATGCACAATATGAAAATCTTCCAGGTGAACACGCTGCTGCGGCAGCTGTCACCTGACCATCTCCTGTCCTTTCTTTTAACAAAGCTACTGGTAGCTACCGTTACACATGGCCAAAATACAACCATTATGAGCAGTATTTCGCAGTGATTTTGACCCTTATTTTTGTAACTACTATGAAAATTTTGGCCGTATGTCTTCTTTGCCACTGTCTCACCCAGCTTCAGCTGTCACGTCAATGTAAGGCAGAAATGGACCCAAATAATGTTCAAAGAGACCTTGACAGATCTTTACATAAAAGTCAGTTGGTCAGACAGACACACTTTACGAGATACTGTAAACTTGTAAAGTTCCAGTCTTGAATTGGCCCTGGTCCCTAAAACACTACTTTGTGCTCCTGTAGTGTTGTGTTCAGCATTAATCAGTGCTATAGGCTTTTATCAGCGCCACGCTGCCCGGCTCATCATCTGCTCTTTTTCAAAGAAAACCAATCTCAGGTGAAAAAAGGTCCCTTACATCCAGAACCTATACTCACCATGTGTTTGTGTAGTTTTTAATTTATCGGCTGCTGTTTTGTCATCTCATCTTAGTTGGTTACTCCCATGTCACCATGAATTATGAAGTGCACACAGACAAGGCAGCAAAGTAACATTAAATGCTGAAAAGCCTTTATGTAGAAGTCCTTTTAATAATTCAGTGGGTTCTAAAATAGCACAGGTAGTTGGAATTCTCTGGATCACTGAAAGGCGTTTTGACCAGGAAGGATGAACTGCAATAGTTGGTCTTACTTGAAATGTTTGTTGGATTGACTCTCTGAAGTTTTGAGTAAAGAAAGTGTCTTTATGAGCAGTGTTTTAAATGTTAGACATCGGTGGGCAATGTTGAACGAAATTCACATTGATGCATTATGAAAATGCACTGTGTGTTTTGCTTTTTCTTATACATGAGTAATGCATGTAACATTTACATCACGTGAAGTGGTTTTATTAAGTTGTAAATAGAGTACTAATCAAATATAACATATTGTACACTCACACGTAAGGATGTGCATGTGCAGAAGCTTTTCTACTGTTCATAACTGTAATGAATGTACAAATAAATCTTTGTGATTGGACAGTTAATCTGAATAAACTGAAATGACCACCGTTGGCATGTTTCTGATTTCTTTGCTTCTTGTCTGTGTCCTGAGAATCCAGACCCGTTCGCCTGCCCTCCAGTCTTTAGTTGCCCTTGTCCCAGTTTGGTTGACTCTTATTGTGGCGTCACATTTAGAGGTTCATTTAAAAAACACACAGCTGGGATTTTGACACCCTGTCATTGCAGAATATCACCACTAAAGGGGGCTGAACAGCAGGACATTGAAGCTTCAGGTGGAGTGTGTTCCAGCATCTGGAGGCATGAAAGGGATCACGAATCAAATGAGTGACAGAACACACAAGTACATGTTGGTGTTGGGTCTGGGTGTTGAATGTATCGCTGACAAAAGTCCAACTTTATACAAACAAGGAAAGAATTTTCATTCATTTTTTCAGGTTTTTGTTTTTTTGATTTATTGGTAAAATATTTATTCATGAGTATTTGCATCACTAACTTTCCAATTCTGTACATTTAATTTGCCAAAGTAAGCAATAGTACAAAGAAAGTACAAAGAAAGCAATAAGAATGATGAGAAATGAATCCTTCCACCTTATACGTCTGCACAATCTTTTGATTCAGTCATTATAAATACACATTTATTTATTAGATAGCCAAAGGTCAGGTGTTTCGTCACAGTGTTGAGGTGAATCTGGCTGATACAGATGATTTGTCAAAAATTTGCTGTATATTAAACAAAATATTAATCCTCACTGGCTCACTATTGGACTCATACTGCTGATATTAATCCTTCAGCTCCAGCTGCTTCTGAAAATGACCAACATTAATAATCACATCCTGTAACTTCTGTTATTTACCAACCCTGTTGGTGGTATTAGCTAATTATAATTAATTATTTGTGGAAAGTGACTTTTAATTTGAAGAGTTTTGTTGTGCTCCTTTAAGTTTGGGGGCCACATAATTAAAAATATAGTAAAACTCCATATCTGTGTTGCCTTAATGTTGATTTTCGGCTAAACCTGATAAAAAATGTTGAATTCAAGTTGAACTTAACACTAAATACAGTATAACACTTAGTCATCACTCCTTTTGGTAAAAGTTCGGGTCACTAAATTAGTCCAACCTGTTTACCAAATGTTTGTATTTTTATATACTGTCAACAAGTGTTTGTTTACTCTTGAAATGTTGAAATGTAATGTGATGACTGACTTCTTCCACACTTTCCTGCTTTTAAGTGAGAAGTGTGATTGAAACCTCCAATGATTGTTGTCCAGTTATAAATAATCCGCTGTGAAATATATTATTTTTAATATGCCTTCAGTTGATGGGGGGGGGGTGCGGGACAGGTCCCCCCGGCCCCCAGAATGAGGTTTCTTTCTGTTGCTGGAGCGATCAGGGACACATACCTGTTTACACCTTTCATCATTAATTGAGCCTTTACAGAAATGACAGTTACCCCTGTCGGGTAACTGTCACACACACACACACACACACACACACACACACACACACACACACACACACACACACACACACACACACACACACACACACACACCATGCTGTGCGCCTCGCTCTGCCTCTTGACGTGAGTCGCCTGTGCTGAAATGCTGCAGAGCAGCAGCTTCTGTGTGCGTGTTTCGTAGGAGCATTACGGTATTGTCAGCCGTGCAGCAGTGAAGCGGCGCGTCCCGCTGCAGAGCCGTGCTGGAGCGCAGGACCGGTGCAGCATCAACTCACTGCGGGCTCTTTAAAGGACAACTTTCATTTTCTGCTCTGAATCACTTCACTAATGAGCACAAACTCTTTTCTGCAGTATAATTTGTAGTGCATGTCTGCCAAGCAGCATAGGTTTTGTCATCATGTTGAGGAAGGGTTCAGAGCTGCAGAAGGGAGACAGAGAGGTCCTCCTGGATCTGGACTATGGAGGTGAAGCACAAACTACAGACAACTATGGGAGTCTTCGGAACGGCAGCTTCATCCCATCTAGATGCGTGAGCATGTTTTCACTTTTTTTTTTTTCCCCAAAAATACTGCTGTGTGTTTTCAGTTTATGTTGGAATACGTAACAGTAAAAATAAATGTGGACAGCAGCCATTAGACAGCTGCTCTGCTCGTCTCTCCACAGCTCAGGGACTTCTGCAGATGTTACAGTGAATGTGACATCCAGCAGAGAAGCTGTGTTACACAGGGAAAATCAAAGTTGTTCTCTGATCAAACAGGACTTAAAGATGCTTCATCACACCATAAATTTGATCGTCATCTTTATTGCTATCATTCTGGAGTCATTATGCTTTTATGATGCTGATTAATGGCACATGATTTCATGGTTAATCCTCTTTAAAAGGAAATTTAGGGTCAATGTACAGAATAAAGGGTTCAGACAAGTAGAAAATGGTATGACAGTCCATGAAGCTTTTACTTGATTTTTAATTAACAGTAACTGGATGCTTTTAGCTTTCAGCCACAGCTGCAGATGAAGATAAGGATGCTGATGATTCCATTCATATCCAATTTAATGGAAGAAACAAGCAGCCAGTTCCACAGCTAGGAAACTACTTTAGAGATGGGAGAACAAAAATCGGTAAGCAATCTAACGGTTGAAGTCGTTTAACCTTTCAATCTTTTTGAAATTCATGGTTGACTTACTTTTAGACTTTGTTCTCGTGTGGGAGATTCGCTCACGAAGGAAACGGCGAGGGAAGGGGAAAGTGGCCAGCGAGGAGGGGGAGGCTGTAGCCCCCAACGAGAACAGCAGCTCTGAACGAAGGAAGGCACAGCAAGCAGAGTGGAGGGAGAAGTTTGTTCACAACCTGGAAACAACTGGCCTACTGATGGAAAAGGTGCCAGAGATCATATTCAAGATCATTAGAGCTCTACTTGTGCTCTAAACCATAATTGTAAACCTATTGGAGTTAAAGACAAGAGATATGCCTTTTGATATTATAGGAATATGAACCATTCTATATATTTGTTTATTTCAATTTCAGACATGCATGTGAAATTTAATTAACTATTTGTTGGTTCCATACCACAGAATCTCAAAATTTTAAGTACAACATATGACAGCATACCTTCGGTGTAAATATGTGTATTCCATTGCTGTGTTTTTTTCATAGTGTTAAGATGAAGGATAGTTTTAAGATGAAATGGCAGGAAACATGAGTAAAGAAGACCCAGGAACATGTTTGTCCCCCCAGCAACAGATGCTTGTCATGTTTGTTTGTCACGTTCGGGATCCTGAGCATTTCATGCTTTTTCATGTTGACTTCTATACATCTTATTCCTTTAGGAGGAAACTGCAAATGAAAAGAAAACAATACACTTCCTTAAGCTTAGCGCCCCCTGGGATGTGTTGGTGTACTATGCAGAGAAACTATGTGTCAGAGCTCCACTGCAGGTTAGTGCAGGTGTTTTCAGTCAAACGCACCAAATGTATGGGTATAATCAATGATTTTATGGTTGAAACTTTGGGTCAGTTATAAAATACCTCACTGTTATTTTTTTTTACTGTAAATATTTTGTACACATCTCGTGCACTGTCAGAATGGTTTTGTTCCTAACAATTCTTCTACTGCAACCAGGGAAAGACACATTGCTGCAATATTTTGCTCAAACATTCATTGTTCTAAAATTACATAACTCATCAGAATTTCCTGACTTTGTTTGAATACAATTAATATTACTTTTAATGCCACAGTTTCCACCCAAAGCTGATGTTTTAGTTTGTTCTGTTTCTATTAGGGACTGATTCTTGCATTTACTCTGAACATCAGTATGGAAACACTGTCTGGCACTAATGCTCATACAAATATGTACAGCCTTAAAGAGCTACTGGAATGATTGTAAGCTGTTATTGTTGCTATTGATGACATCAAACCAGGATTCAACAGTGACCCCACACACAGTGGATTCACAGGGGGAGAATTGAATGCCAGTGCTGCTCATGTTGTGAAAACTGATGAGTTGAGCATTATGTCAGATGACATCACTGTCAGGGTAGGAGACAAGGATGATGAAACACTGTTCACACTGTGTTTGTCTTCTAGGCACAACCCAATCTGGACCTGAACACATCTGATCAGGTGCTGAAACGACTATGCATACCTAACATGATGATGGAGTCAGTGCCAAACAGGCCTTTAGATTATTACACATGTGCCTTTCGTAAGTCAAAGATGAACAGGTAAGTGGTGAGTCTTGATAATAGTTGGTAAATACTCTAATTTATCTGTTATCATAGTTTTAAGTGATATACTGTATTGTAAAAGCGTGGATTGAATGTGTCCTCTGCAGGTTCCTTGGCTGTGATGATCGCAACAGCTACTTCACTACGACACAGAGACATCGTGTTGTGAGTAACAGGGATTCATCTGCAGCTCACATTGTCAGTGAATAGGCTGTCACTGAGTGAGCCCTCTTGTGCTATTTCAGGTGTATGAGATTCTGTCTACAACATTATATGGAAAAAGGAAGAGAGCTGAGGTTGGTGTGGACAGGCTGGTGAATGAAGGCGTGTTTACTGCAGCTTTCCCTCTGCATGAGGTCAGATTTTACGTCTCTGCTTTTTAATCTCATTGAAAACTTCAACTGTTCTGCCTCTATAATAAACACGTTTTTTTTCTAAGGGCCCTTTTGAGCTTCCAAGGTATGAGATTTGTCCTGACAAGCTGAACCAGAGGTACATTCTTTACCACTACTGGGCTCGCTGGTGCAAATGGTACAAGTACCAACCTCTGGACCACATCCGGGAATACTTTGGAGAGAAGATTGCTCTGTACTTTGCGTGGCTGGGTAAATTGAAGCTCCTATTTGGATGTATTAGACTCTGTCAAACATGTTAAACGTGTTCCAAAACCTTCCTCCTTTGTCACAAGAAAGAATTGTTTTTTCATATATTGGCCAGTTTTTTCCACAAACTATTAACTGCATCTCACGATTGTTGCAGGAGACACATTGTCACACTTGTCATTGAATGGAACAGCGTATTTATCAGGTCACATGTAAAAGGTGATCAAATACAATGAGGACGATGAAATAGAGGTCTGCAAAACCTGCTTTTTGTGTGTGGTGGTTGGTTGGTTGGCTGGTTGGTTGGTTGACAAACAAACATACAAACAAATGGGGATGAGATGTTTCCTTGTAGCTGTACCTTGGAGGTGATGTTACAAATCAAACAGTAAAGCATCACCTCATTCCTCTGCATGAAATACCCGCTACAGCCACCTCATCAAGTATACTAAACAACAGAGCGGTGTCTCTCCTCTGCCTCGGCCCGGAGCTGCAGCCTAATGGACTTCTACGTCTGTGCAGGTTTCTACACCACCTGGCTGCTGCCGGCAGCAGTGGTTGGAACTCTGGTTTTTGCATCCGGGGTCACATCCATGGATACCAACAAGCCAGCGTGAGTCCTCATCAAACACAGAAAACACTTTTAAGATAAACCATTACTTCTCCCAGAGAGGTGAATTTGTCTGTGGATGCAGCAAATGTAAAGAGATTAAAGCAAGAATCTAAATAGAAATAAATTCAATTCAATTCAACTGTATTCAATTCAAAAAACTTTATTAGTCTCCAAGGGGCAATTGAAAGCACATAAAGCAGGATAGGAGTTAAAGTGTAAACATAAACAATAAACATAAATAATAATTAAATAATAACATAAATATAAATACAATGTTTATGTTAAATAATAATTCAAAACCTAGTTAGTTCAAAACCTGATTAGTCTAGAACCTAATTAGTTAGTTAGTTCAGAAAGTAGTTAGTTTTAAAAAACCATGTGAGCTCAAAATGTCAAAGCTGACAGAATACATACAGTAACCCTGACCAGTACTGTGGCTAATGATGAATAACAACTGACCTGAAATTTATGATTCTCAAGTTGTTTACATAGTGGAGCTCTTGACTTACTGCAGTCACCGTGGCTTCCTGTATCAAAGCTGCTGCTCACGGACCATACCTGCAATCGAACACCATAATGTTGTACGTGTTTAATGCTCATGAATGAGATTAATATTGATTTATTCATCTTACTCTCAACAAAGTAAAGACTACTTCAGTTAATTTATATTCCTTCAAGAGTCTGCAGAATGATCCTGAAATTAAAACACTGCTTACACACTTCCTCCAAGATTCTGTTAAGTAAGCAGAGCTGTAGATACAAATACACCAGAGTATCAAAGTGTTCTGCATAAAAACAAACCATCATTATATGACCCACATTGGGTATGTCTGAGCCCAGCTCATCATGCATTATTCATCACGACAATGGACACTGCCTACTCAGCACTAAAACGGAGCAAATGGAGTTCACAGTGTTCTACTGCACTACAACATTCATAAGATTACTCAAAAGGAAAAAAGGATTTATTATACAAAAAAGTCACACTTTTCATTTAAGCACTCGATACCTGATTGAACCGCCATTTACATAATTGACTCCATCAGTGGCATGGAGGCGGTCAGGCTCTGCTTAGATAGTATGCCAGCCCAGCTTGCTTTGGTAGCAACCTGCAGCTCATCTGTGTTGTGTGGTCTGCTTTCTCTCATCTTCCTCTTGACAATACTGCACAGATCCTCCACAGGGTTCATTTCAGGTCAGTTGGCTGACCAATCAAGCACAGCAACACCGTGGTCAGCAAGCCAGTTCTGAGAAGTTGTAGCACTGTGGACAGATGCCAATGCCTGTTAGAAAAGGAAACCTCTCCATAAAGCTTGTCAGGACAAAGAAGCCTGAAATGCTGTGTTGACGTTGGACTTGATTAAACAGAGTGAACCAACACCATCAGATGACATGAACCCAAACCATCCCTGGCTTCACACCAGAATTCAAGCAGCTTGGATTCTTGTGCATTGCTGATCCTCTTCTAGATTCTGGGACCTTAATTTGCAAATGGCAATGCAAATTTTACTTTCATCTGAAAAAGAGGACTTTGGACCAGTGAGTAAAGGTCCAGTTCTCTTTCTCCTTAGCCCATGTAAAACTCTCATGCTGGTTCAGGAGTGACTTGACTCTGGGACATTTGTCATCCATTTCCTGGACACATCTTTGAATGCTGGGCTTAACGCTGTGATTCCAGGCTCATTCTTGAATCAGCTTCACTTGACAGGCTTCTCAAGGCTGCATTCATCTCCGTTTCTTGTGCACCTTTACCTGCTATACTTTGTCCTTTCAGTCAACTTTCCATGAATATGATACAGCTCTTTGTCAACAGCCAGCCCGTCAGTAGGGATCTTCTGTGGCGTCTCCGCCTTGTGGAGTGAGTCAATGACAACTTCTGATGACTGCAGTCAGTAGTTTTTCATATTTTTGTGGCAGTGTATACTGAAACCAATAGTGATTTACTCAAACTTGATATGAATTATTGAAATATTTTGAGACACTTAGAAAAGTTGTTTACTTAAAGGCCATAAGTATCAAAATAATAAATGCTTGAAACTAATACATTCAGCAGTTTATTTTTTCCATAATATTCTAATTTCTGAGATACACCTGCAAGGCATCATCATTCATTTTCTCATAAGTTTCATGCTCATAACTCAGCTGGGATAGACTTCAGCAACCTCGGTGACTCGTGAAAGTGGAGGAAGCAGTCAGGAAAACAAGTAAATGAATGAATGAAAGAGACAATTGTCTCATCTTCAGCTGCTTATCTGAATCCGGGTCATGGGTTTAAGCTGGAGTCGGTCCTAGCCGACATTGGGCGGGATACACCCTGGATAAGTTTCCCGTTTATTGCAGAACCACATAGAAAGACAAACACCACTAAACCTAGGGTCAATTTTGAGTGTCCAAGTTACCCAAATTGCATGTTTTGTTGTGTGGGAGGAAGCCGGAGAACCCAGAGAGAAACCAGAGACACAGATGTCATGTCATCATTGTTTCAGCAGCTTCAGTAATAACGTCTAATTTCTGTCCTCCCTGGCAGCAAGCTGGAGATTTACACTGTAAGAAAGTAGATAAAAAATACAAGAAATAAACATGAAAATAAATACTGAACATGGAAAAAAAATGCACAATACCAGTGAAATGATCTGTTTATGCAGCAACATACTGTAACTTAACTTGTAAAAAATATTACAATAAGTTGTTTCCATTCAAGAAATAAATGAATAATAAATAAATTAGAAGTAGTTAATAACCTTTGAAATAATCTCTTTTATCCAAAACGATGATTTCTAAATGTTGTATAAAACAATTTGGAGTGCATTTCAACATCTGACCAACAATTAAATTAATTAATAAATAAAACTTTGTGTCTGCAGCAAGGACATCTGTAGCAGTGGATCTACATATCTGATGTGTCCTCTATGTAACACATGCAAAGCCTGGAACATGTCTGAAATCTGCACAATGGCCAAGGTAACAAACCATCACCTCATTTTAGACAGAACAGCTTGTAATCATGTCACAAAAAGACAAATAGGTGATATCTGTTTCAAAAACTATGTCTTCCCCATCTTTTTTCCCCAGATGGGATACTTATTTGACCACCCGGGTACCGTCTTCTTTAGTGTGTTCATGTCCTTCTGGGCCATAACATTCCTGGAGTACTGGAAGAGAAAGATGGCCACCTTGTCCCATCACTGGGACTGCATGGACTTCCATGAAGAAGAGGTTCCACATTGTCTCCTTGTTTGCCACTGCTTTGTGCAGATGTTTTAGTGTATTTAACAAGGTAGCATCAATGAAAGCTATGGGGATATATATAAATAAATAAAATTTGAAATTTAAACCCGAGTATTCAGAATAAATGTCTCATGTGCTTGTTTTCATTATGCATTAAACTCTTCTAGAATAATCAAGTAAATCTTGTAGTGCTTTGTGGTTATAGAGACGTTACACACCCTCTTGACTATCCGGACCATCTCTGTACTTGCTAAGTGCATGTCCATGAATACCATTGTCAACACCGTGTCCCCAACAGGAACGTCCTCGTCCAGAGTTCGCCGCCATGGCCCCGACAATGGAGCAAAACCCAGTTACTGGGGTCAAAGAGCCCTACTTTCCAGAGAAGACCCGGCTGTCCCGCATGTTCACTGGCTCAATGGTTATCATCATGATGGTGAGATGCTTCTCAGTCTTTAAAAAGAGTTAGAATTTAGTGTTACTGTAAATATTAAAACTGATACAGGCCCAGTTTATTGGCAGCTTGTTTGTGATTTGACTGTAAGGAAATCAGATTCCTTACAGTGGCATACAGTCATCATCTTAAGGTCTGTTCTTGGAATCGGGATGTTCATTGTCTTTTTTTTTTGTTTAGCTTTTACCTATTTGTTCATAAAGAGAAGGAGATGTGAGGTTTACTTCTGTGTGTTATTCTATTCAGAACAAACCATTAAAAGAATTGAATCAGGTCATTCACCCACAGGGACGGATAGGATCCGATCATCTCCAGCTTTTATACTGCAGCTTCAGCTCAGTCTAAAGTCTCTCTCTGACAGAATGCAAAGATCAGCTTCCAACACATTTGTCTGGATGATAATAGTGAAGGTTAACAGATGCACAATCTAGAATGCTACAATGGACCCAACATGTATATTCATTATAAGCAAATTTACAGTCTAGTCAACTATGGGGAGCAGATGTGCTTTAGAATTGCATAATCTGTAGCTGCTAAACCAGGAAAGCTAATAGTTATTGACTGGGACGGGATAAAGATCTACTGCAGAGAGGTTCTGCTGCTCCAAACTTCATCATGTTTGTCTGCTGTGTTCCCATACAATCTCCATGTCTTCTCTCACAGCTCTGTGTGGTGATGATCTTCTTGGTGACTGTGGTCATGTGTCGTGGTATCATTAGCGTGATGATGTACCACACTGGGAGCCCTGTCCTGCGCACTGAGGTATATTTAGAGGTGGAAGAGGCTTAGATTTGAGCCCAGAGTCCTGGATACTGTAGATGGAGGCAGCATGATGTTCAGGAAATGTGTTGTTGCTGGAACAATACATGCTCTACAGGCATCCATCAGTTCTTCAGTGCTTGTCATGTCGTCCTCAGGCAGGAACCATAGCCAACATCTCAAGCAGCATCGTGAATCTGGGCCTCATCCTACTGATGGGCCGTGTCTACACTGCTTTAGCTGAGCAGCTCACTAAATGGGGTAAGAATCACAGTTGCCTGCTTTCTATCACCACAAATCTCAACAGGCGTCTGTGTACCAATAGCTCTGTGCATCGAAGTAAAAGCTGAGAGTCCTCAAGGAGCACAAAAAGCCTTGAAGTATAAATAGTCTTTGAGTGAGGGCAGCACAAAAACCAGGAGGAGTGCATGCATCTGCAGGAGACACACACACACACACACTTGTATATATACTATATACTGTACATATTATGTGGCTCCGCGGTACACTGGCGTCGTGCCCGTAGTGTCCCCCGCCTCACGCCCTGAGACTGCCAGGATAGGCACTGGCTCCCCCGCGACTTGCGTAAGCGGATTAAGCGGGTTAAGAAAAATGAAAAATGATGACTGTATATATACACACACACACATACACTGTATTGTTACGACCCAGCTAGAGGACTGGGGAAATAACAACTAAGATATAAAAAAAGGGGGAACATGAAACATTTATTTCAAATTCTCGCTCAAAGTGTTTAACAAAGGTTGTTCTTTCAATTAACAAAGGAAGGCCAATGGGCGCTGTTGAACGATAACAAAAATGCACGAAAATTAGGACTCTAGAAGATTCAAAATGCCAAACTTCACTAACAAAAATTTACCAAAATAACAAAATCCAAATCACAAGGTCACAGTTCGACGAGCTCACAAAGGCGTGCTGCCACAGTCAGACAGTCGCCCTGACTGAATGGCTAGGCAGAGCTTTTAAGCTGTCCATTCCAGGTGACGAGGCAGAGCTTGGGCCTATCAGGAAGACAGCACACCAATCAGGAGATGGGGTTGGCCAGGAGTCTCAGAGACACACCTGGCACTGACGACGGAGGGCGGAGCATCCTGGAGCAGTGCAGGGCCAGCAGCTCAGAGGCAGGGTTGCAGAGGGATACACAATATACACAGATGAGCTGTACAGTATATATATACAGTATATATATATATGCACACACACACACACACACACACATATTTTAACTTTTTTTAAAAAAAGTTACCTGTGGAACTTTGCTCTAAACATGTCAGATAACGACACATGTCTAGTATTAACAAAGAGGGTTTATTGTCATTCATTTCCTCTGTTGCAGAGATGCATAGAACACAAACCCAGTACGATAACGCCTTCATCTTCAAGGTGTTCATCTTCCAGTTTGTCAACTTCTACTCGTCCCCTTTCTACGTGGCTTTCTTCAAAGGGAGGTGAGACATGAGTCACAAAGAAACAATAGAACCATGAAGTACAGCTTCTGCCCAATAAGGTTTTAATTCTTATTTCTCCATGTGAACAGGTTCGTTGGTTACCCTACCAACTATGGCACATTGTTTGGGATGAGAAATGAAGATGTGAGTCCATAATATACTAAGAAATGTGTAAATGAGCAGATAATGCAGATTCCTCTTTGTCTTTCATCCAGATTTACTCTTCTAGGCCTCATCTTTTTTTCCGTCTTCCCCTTGCTGCAGTGTGGTCCCGGGGGCTGCCTCATTGAACTGGCTGAACAACTTTTCATCATCATGGTGGGAAAGCAACTCATCAATAACATTCAGGAGTTCGTTATCCCGTATGTTTCCTGTTCAGGCATCTGTTGTTAATGTTAAACCAGAGCTTTCCATCATTCCCTAACACTAACACAGAACACCAGCATAACAGAATTCATGAAAGGTTTATGAATTCATCATTTTTTTACCCTTAAAATGTTGTCGCTGTTTTTATGTTGTGCTTCAGACTCTTGCATGCACTGGCATGGTGTGTGTGTGTGTGTGTGTGTGTGTGTGTGTGTGTGTGTGTGTGTGTGTGTGTGTGTGTGTGTGTGTGTGTGTGTGTTTGCGTGTGTGTGTGTTTGTATGTGTGTGTGTGCGGGTCTAGTGTGTGACTAGAGTTTTGTTTAAGACTTGAAGACATTTACCCTCATACTGAAGAGGCTGCATCATGGCCTCTAGTATTTAATGCGTGTGTTGACTTGACCAATAATAGTTTTGGGTGGTCACTTGTAAAAGTGTGT
>CM023607.1:8280989-8358489 GCA_013358685.1 Antennarius maculatus | reverse complement strand
AGAGTATGGTACCACAATGGTACCAGGATGAGGGTACCACAATACCAAATTGGTTACTTTACCAATTACTGACCTGTGAAACACAGATGAAAAGTAGCAGTAATGAAGAAACGGACCGCTTGCATTGTCGTTCAGGTTACATCTGAAGTGTGGAAGGAGGTCCCACCTTAGACAACCCGGGGTACACCCGCTCCTGTGACAAAGGTTCCACATTCCACTGGCTACATTAACTACATTTCTTTAAATATGATAGTTAAATAAATGAATATAAATCAATTCAACAAAAATCGACACAACTGTGGTCACACAATTTTGGGTGTACCACACACACACACACACACACACACAAAACAAACACATACACACTTGCTGATCACACAAGCTGGTGTACTAGGTGCAGTCCTCTCCTGGATCTCCCTCACTGTGCCTCAAAATATACCCCTGTCTGTCTTCTCATCCCACAGGTGTTGTTGCTGTTGATTTGCCCTTTGACTTATTGACGCCAGTCAAATATGCATCTAATAGGAATAGGAATATCAATTTCCTCATCTGGTTCAAAATCAGAATCGTTACAATCAGAATTTAGCTCAAGATAGTTTTCATCTTCGGACACATCCTCTTATATTTCACTGTCATGATCAAGGATGAGTTTCACAGCGTTCTTGACAGTCACCTTTTTGCTTCTGCCGCTCATTTTATAAAGGTCTGCATGACAGAGTGTAATGTTGGTAGGACTCCCATGCAGAGAATCATTAATATGTTTTGCCCCTCCTCTGTTCAGTGTCCACTTAATGAGGGTGAAGTTTCCTGCGAGAACGTAATTGGTAAATGGTAAGCAGAAGAAGTTTCATGATAAGAAAAAAAACAACAAAAAACTAATTTTCCTAGTTCTTCAAACTTTAAAACTGGTCAATTTGACACAGAACAGAGCAGGAGAGTTACAAATTTTATGGGTTCCACAAACATTCTATCTGGACAGCCAATGTTAAATTATTTTTCTTTTGTTTCTGTTGTCCAGCAGCATAACCTGCACATGAATGCACTAAAAATGAATGTGTTTGAAGCCATTTGGAATTATTCGAGATAACATATTGACAAGATAGCTCCAACTCTCAACTCCATTTATGCAGTCTCTAGAGAAGGATTAAGTTTGTTCAGTTGTTATAGAGAGTAATCTGCTGGGGAGAGTCCAGCCATTCTGACTCTCATTCATAGCTGTTTTGATTTGCTTATAAGTGAGAGTAAGCTATTGATGTTGGAAAAACTATTTAAGAAAATCATCCCATGTCAAATGTTTTGTACTGAGTGTACTGTGATCATAAGTCATTGAGACGGACGGTAACTAGCTACCAGAGGTCAAGATGTTAGTGCTTGTTTGTATCAGGAAGTTCCAAACAGGAATGATAAGATAATAAACTAGACGGAATGCATGCCAAAGCAGCTCCATGTTTTAGTGATGTTTACTCTTAAGCCCAGTTCTCAATAATGTATGTTCTCAATTCAATTTCAATGGAGTACAACTTTAAAAAAACCAAAAAAAACGAAGAAAAAAATCTTTTATGGAGCTCAGAGCTCATCTCCACAGCAACCTAGGACCTTCTTCTGGTAGGAGACCTGTAAGTGCAACTCATCATCACTCCTTTCCCTGATGAACACAGGCAGCAAAGCAAAAATCTAATTTAATTATGCAAAGTGACAAAGAGATAAGCAAATCGACATGATCTGGTTAACTGAGAAGGTAATAAAAGTAGTCAAACACATTATGTCATCCAGCCTTTTGTTTCAACATCAGTCAGTCATACTTATCCCTGCCAGTTACCAAAAAAAAAAAAACGGGGGGGAGGGGGACCTAACCAACCCATCTACTAAAGCTTTCATTGCTCATATACAGTATGTACATATGAGCAGGTCCCTGCATACATCCTGTCCTCGCAGTGAAGAACATGGACTGTACACCCCCTCCACACTTGTTACTGAGTAATGCCTTTACTGCCTGACACCGCTTTCCAGAAAGAAATCCTCACATTTTCCTCATCATTAAGGTCAGATGTGCCTTGCTGTGTGGTGAGAACTTTTTTTCATGAACGTAATAGCAAGAATAATCTGAAACTTGAGATTGGTCTGAATGATGCTAACTAATGTTTATCAATGTTTTCATTGATATTTGAGGCATTATTTAAAAAAGAGGTGACACTGGGCTTGGGACAAATAGACTTGCTTACAATTGCAGTCTGCCTTACGCCCATTCTCCCAGCTAGTTCATTTTCATGCCACAATTCACACTATCACAAGACATTCTGCATAACCATGTGAAAGCCATTAGCTTGATATTACCCGAAGTTTGTAGTAGTTGCTTTGGGGAAAGAAGGGAGGCTGATGTTTTATTCCATAGACCTAGTTATGTCATGGGCATTCCTAGGAATGGCACACTCCAGTGGGAACGAAGGAGTGGAGGGAAGACAAGACTTACAAAAGCCATCTCTTAACAAGTCGTTTAATTAAATTTTAAATTGCCATTGGGAAGAGACAATTCCTTTCAATCTCAATGCAAATCCACTAATTTCACAATTTTGAATTAATAAGTTGGCAGTTTATAAGGAGCAGATTGATCTGCATGATTTTTCATTGTTACTGATGTAAGTAAGACAGGATTGAATTAAAGGCATTTTATGGACCCCGCTGGCAGAATTCTGCAAAACTGTAGATACCATCTGGATGGCTTGAACACTACATGTTAATAGCAATACAGTATCCAGTTTTGATAGCAACAAAAGCGCTAAAGCTGATGTAGAATAATTTTCTATCCAAAGCTATATAGACATTTAAATAATTTCTCTATTCAAGCACTATTTATTAATTTTGCATGCTAGCATGGAGTCACATGCAGTATTCCCTCGTTACTTGCAATTGGTGCAAGTAACGGACCCCAATATAGCGACAAACTATTTATTTTATTATTTACGGTAATTTGAACGTTTATAAACCCTCCCCATACTGATATTAAACCAGACTTCATTTTACCTCAAGAAAGTAGTGCATCCCAACATGAAGTTAATGCATCCCAAAAGTATTAACATAAATATGGTAGAAGTGTATGCAAGGAATGAGTTTTTCCAATAGTACAATATGAAAACTAAAACTGTTAATAATTTTATTGAAAAAAAAGAGAAAAATTATATATTATTTTTATCAAAATGTTAAAGCCTGGTAGTTCTTCAAAAAGAAACAGTCTTGGAAATAAACAAAATGTAATAGTTTTTTTTTCTTTTTTACTTTTGCCTTTCACTCAATTTTTTAATTCATATACTGTATTCTCCTGTGGACACTGCACCAAGCTGACAAAGCCCTCTCCACTCAAATTTCAGTAATGTCTGTCAGTAATATCTTTTTATTTTTGTTTGTTAACTTTTGATTGTTTTTTATTCAAGAAAGCACATTGTCACTTGTTTTCCGGGTTCAAATTTAAGTGGAGAAATAGATAAACTGAATATTTTTGTTAAACGGAGGTGCATTTTTTTCCCAATATTATATTGCAGAAAAAGGTATCGTCAATTTTTTTATTGTAACTATTAAAGCTTGCGTTCAGGGACGCACGTTGTCTGATTGTCAAAAAATGTGCGTCAAAGACGCAAGGTGACGCACTAACGAGAACAATGTTAAACCTTATAACTGCATTACCTTTTCCCTCACTCTTAGAGACTTTTTAAAGCACTTCTGTATTAAAGAAAAGCCGCAAGAGGAACCATGAGTCGGAACGCAAAGCACATGGATGCTGTCAACCGATAGCATTTGCATACGGTATTTTGTAACTACCTAAAAAAATCGCGAACTAGTGAAGTGGTGCATCTCGAAGCGCGAATAAGCGAGGGATATTTTAGCATTCTTAGTCTTAATAAATAAAGGTGATAGTGAGATTAACTGAACTGTCTGCGTCTCTTAAATAATCGTATCAACAATTAATTCACAACACTTTTCATAAGTAACTGAAGCAATGACAAAAACTGAACATATGTTTTAGAATTTGAAATCAGTAAATTACTAAGCTTTGATACAGTGTCTTTTAAAGTATATCTATGAAAACTGGAGAACCAGAAAATCATTAAAGGCTCAACTTGGACAAATGACAAATGTCAAACATAATAAAGCCAAAGAATTAAACAACGCTCATATTCTCTTATGTGCTGTTTATGTTCCTGCACTGGCCACGTCCATACTTCCAAACATTTCCAAAACGTTTCTGTCCAAACAGTGAGAGTGTGTACCATGCAGTCAAATGAAACACACCTTGGCCTGTGTCGTTCTCTTTTAACCAGAGCCAAGTATTGTTAGCTGTTAGGAAAACAGCTTCATAGCGACATGTTGTCACCAGCCAGCTGTCTGCCTGTCAGTCTCTGAGTATGTATGTGTGTGCATTTGTGTGTGCGTTTGTCACCTGGGGCCCACTTCCTGTTGTGAGAGCAGCAGTGCGACAAAAGAACTATGATTAATTTCACTCCAAGTTACCGGCCTCAATGATGTGGCCAAGTGTGTGTGAGAGAGCTGCAGACTGTGCATTCAGCAGGTGTGCTGTGATACTTTGAATGCCGTCCAGTCAGGGTCAGACACACACACACACACACACACACACATACTCTTTCTGAATGTCACTGGTTTTCATCATTTCAGAATCAATTAAAAACAATGCGGCATCCAGCCCCAAGTTACTGACACGTCTGAATATACAGCTGGTCACTTCTCTCCATGTCATATCTGATGGTCTGGTCAGAAACTGCTGGATTAACTGTAATCTGAACGTGGCTGTTCTATTAGCCAGGTGGATGAGGCCCTGTCCCCCCTCCTCTCTTGATAACACTCCCCGAACCACCCAATGTAGCCCATCCCAGAACGGGTTCACATGTTTGGTCTGGATCTGGGCTAAAAATGGAAGGTCAGTGCAGGCCAAAAGGTGCCACAGCTGTGAGGCCACCTATGTAAGACTTTCTAGGGAGCAACCATTTCCTTTTTTAAGTTTCCCTTCTATTTTCTCAATGACGCAGTCCCAGTTCTTCCTGGTTGTTGCTTCATTTCCAAGGTGCACACGGAGATATTTAAGACCATCAGTCTTCCAACAAGATTTGAGGAAGAACTGGGAGGCCGTCATGCCATTCACCAACAGCAAGGGCTTCATTTTTGCTCCAGTTTACCTTTGCAGCAGTTAGAAAGTTGAAAAAAAAATAGTTAAAACTACTGAACGATCAACATCACTCTGGTTTTTAATAAGAACAACAACAGCCCTGCCGGATGCCCCAGTGCACCCTGAAAGGAGCACACAAACTGCCGTTAAACTTCAGTATACTCTCAACATCACTGTACAACACCCGGATCTTGGCAATGAAACCGGTGCTGAACCCAAACTTCTCCGTTGTCTTCCAATGGAGAAGTTTGGGCTCAGCAATGGAAAGGTCAAAAGCCTTTTTTTGATCTAATGAATATAAATGGGTATTTATACTCAATGAGTTCGAAACCTCCAAAACATCTCGAATTAGGTAGACATTGTCTACCATAGACCTGCCGGGCACACAGTAGGTCTGATCCCGGTGAATGACCTGCTCCATAGCCTCCCTCATCCTGGTAGCTAAACCTTGTAACCTTGTAATCCATGCAGAGCAGTGACACAGGGCACCAGTTCTTTACATCCTGCAGACAGCCTTTTTTAGGCAGGAGGACGACGACAGCTCTCCCACCTCCGGCAAAGAGCCTGAGGCCAGACTTTCATTAAACACCTCCAGCACATTGCGGGCTAGAATATCCCAGAAGCCTTTATAGAACTCCGTCGTCAGACAATCAATGCCAGGAGCCCGCCATCCCTGCATGCTCTGCAGAGCAGCGTGAAGTTCCTCCAACTCCAGTGGCCGGTCAAGCTGTGTGCTCATCTCCGTAGAGATTTGAGGTAGCTCTGCACAGAACTCTAGCTTCTTCTCCAGGCCGAAGAAGAAGATAGATGGAGCATCCATCTCTGTGATGTCCTGAACCCTGGATCGGACCAGTGCACCCTGTACCTGAGTATCTAACAGGTTCGCTAAAGCCATTTTTTTGGACTTGGGGATGTCAATATACCTCTGATTTCCTGTGGAAGTGCTTTTCTTGAACTCCACGATCTCAACCTCCAGGTCTTTCATAGATCTGCTAATGTGATGTTGAGAGTATACTGCTGGCACAGGAATTTTATTTCCGTTTTGCCATAGTCCCACTACTGTCTAAGAGAAGTAAAATCAGCTTTACTAAGTTTAAAAGTGCTCCAAAAATAACTTAAAACTTCTCTAAAGCCTCTGTCTAAAGCTAAAACTGAATTAAAATGCCAGTATGCACTCCTAGGTAAAATGTTTTTTATTACAACGTGACACAAAACCAAAGAATGATCAGTAAAAACAGCTGGCATTATTTTATAATCACTAAAAACATTGAAATGGTGTTTGAAACAATAAAAAGCAATCCAGCCTGTTCAAAGACACCTTGCCCTCTGTCAGGTGGGACCAAGTGTACTGTCGGAAGTCTGGATGCATCCTCCTCCACACATCCACCAGGCCATGAGAATAGACCAGCTGTTTCAGAGTGCGTTGGGATGATGGGTGAGGCTCTGTATGATTATGGTCTTAAACCCCGTCCTCAGTACAGTTAAAATCCCAATCCAAGAATAAAAAATCCTCGGAGCCACAGCAGTCCAGTCAAGTTTGTATTTTTTCTAGAAACCTCTTCCTTTGCATCGTTTGTTGGCAAATTAATATTCATAAAAACCAGGTTGTGGTGCTTAAATTGTTCCTTTACTAAAAGACACCTCCCCTTTACGACTTCCTCGACCTCCAGAGATGTTGGATTAAAAGTTCTAGAGAACAGGAAGCCCACTCCACCACTTATCATGGTGTTATGACTCAGGACCACCTGGCCCTCCCATTCCTTCATCCAGTCCACCTCATTGCGCTCATCGCTGTAAGTTTCTTGTAAAAACAGAATATCAATAGTCTTCCTTTTTGCTGTGTCAAACACCAGCACCCTTTTCTTTTCGTCTCTGGCTCCATTTATGTTTGACTTCCTCACTCTAAAAGAATCCATGATGAGGGAGAAGTTAAAAGTAAGAACCTTAAAATAAATAAATAGCAATTAAAAAAAAACTGTCGGCCTCATCAAAATTAAAAACAGTTGTTTCCGTACTTTAATCATTTGCTTTTTGAGTCAATATATATCTTGGTCACCGAATTCATTTATGGCTCTGTTCTTAATAAGTTGTTTTGCCGAGTTATAAAAAATAAGTTTGTCGGATTTAGACCTTTCTTGCTT
This sequence comes from Antennarius maculatus, assembly GCA_013358685.1. Taxonomy (NCBI): domain Eukaryota; kingdom Metazoa; phylum Chordata; class Actinopteri; order Lophiiformes; family Antennariidae; genus Antennarius; species Antennarius maculatus. The sequence continues at coordinate 8,351,175 of CM023607.1, read as the reverse complement.
TTAGTTTGTTGTAAGAACATTTTAAAAAAAAATTTCTGGGTACAAATTTTGCTGTTGACTGGCAGTGACTGGAGTGTGAGATAGCTCACTGCAATCACAGATACAGTCATCGCTATCGCTGCTTTCATCAACATTTGGTCCGATCTAAAGCCGACCAGCTTTACATCTGGCAGGAACAGTCAAGATATTCTTACGCTTACTGCGACACCTAGCAGGAGCAGTAAACCATTCAGACGCATGGCCATCTGTGACAGCTTCAATACCTGTCTGGTTTCCTGCCTCAACATTCTCATCCCTGTCACTTGTCTCCCTCATAAACTCACCCAGCGCATCTGTCACCTCCCTAGCCTCACCCAGTGTACTTTTCCCACCCAGTTCACCTACCATCTCCATAATTTCACCCAGTTCACTCACTACCTCTCCAATCTCACCCTGTTTACCTGTCAGCTCATCATTCTCACCCACCACAACCGTCACCTCACCCAACTCCCTGGACACCACCACACTCTCACCCATCACTCCACCTGCTCTACCCCTAACCTCACCTGCTCTCTCAGCCATCCTGCCACCATCCTCACTTGTCCCACCTTCACTCTCCCCCCTCACCTCTACGTTATCACAAGTTATCACTGCTCCTACCTGCACCTGACTCTCAGTCTCACTCCTTCGGAGCATCTCCCCGCTCCTCATCCCAGATGCTTCGGCGCTGTGGAGCCAGAATGGGACGCCTTGGAGCGGCGGTGGGAACCGCTGTGTCGGGCGGGTCCCGCGGAGCATCGCTGATGCGCCTTGGACAGGCACAACGTGTCCCTCCTCTCCACAGTCAAAACATTTCAGCCGAGAGGAGGTGGCGTATATCGTGTAGTCATAGTTGTCTACATTAACAACAAAGCGGTAGTTAAATTCTTCCGCCTTGTTGTTCAGGATCATAAAAACCTGTTGGCGGTGACACACAAGATGTTTCAGTTGCGGGGACTTACACCCCGATGGGACTTTGATAATTGGCGACACAACTTTTCCGTGTCAAGAGAGTTCTCTAATTAGGAATTTGTCACTGATAAAACAGGGGATGTTCAACAGTGTGATCTTAGACGCCAGCTGCGACAACGGCATAACCGGTACAAACAGTCCATTAACATGTATCCCCTGTTCCACCAGTAACTTCACCTGTTCTACCTTCTCCACGAACATGACAATTGCCCTGTTCATCCGGCCGGCAGACTTCAGTGCACTACACCCTATAACATCACCCACCACAAGTGCTACTTCTTCCACGCTGCAAGGAGACACCACCACAAGTCCTTGTTAGCGACTTGTAGCCACCATACGCCATGATGGCGTCTGAATGGCCACCAACCAGCCCACACCTGGTTGGCAAAAAACACACAAAAACTGACAATAAATGACACTAAACACTCAAGACAAACCCAATTAACAATATACAAAGAATACAAACAAAGACAAAACGTAAAGATAGAAAAAAACGCTGAAATACATTCAGCAGTTTTTCCACTCTCTTCATGCACTCCTCCCAGAAGAAGAAGAAGAAGAAGACTTTTTTTGACTTTGGAAAAACACTTTAATCACATTCAAAACATTTTACAATTTTTCATTAGATGAAAACACTAAAGAGCTTCAAAAACACTAAAAACCGATATGTAAGAGGAATACAATCTAAAATCAGTGCATTATATCAGGAAGTTTGCAAAATTGAGTTGATCATCAATTAAAGTGCTTCTTCTTCTTTTCCTTTCGGCCTTTCCCTTCAGGGGTCGCCACAGCGAATCAACCGCCTCCATCTAACCCTGTCCTTTGCATCCTCTTCTCTCACACCAACTACCTTCATGTCCTCTTTCACTACATCCATAAACCTCCTCTTTGGTCTTCCTCTAGGCCTCCTGCCTGGCAGTTCAAAACTCAGCATCCTTCTACCAATATATTCACTATCTCTCCTCTGGACATGTCCAAACCATCTCAGTCTGGCCTCTCTGACTTTATCTCCAAAACCTCTAACATGTGCTGTCCCTCTGATGTACTCATTCCTGATCCTATCCTTCCTGGTCACTCCCAGAGAGAACCTCAGCATCTTCATCTCTGCTACCTCCAGCTCTGCCTCCTGTCTTTTCCTCAGTGACACTGTCTCTAGACCAAACAACATCGCTGGTCTCACCACAGTTTTGTACACCTTTCCTTTCATTTTAGCTGAAACTCTTCTATCACACATCACACCTGACACTTTTCTCCACCCATTCCATCCTGCCTGCACACGTTTCTTCACCTCTTTTCCACACTCTCCATTGCTCTGGACTGTTGACCCTAACTACTTGAAATCCTCCACCTTCTTGATCTCTTCTCCCTGTAACCTCACTCTTCCACTTGGGTCCCTCTCATTCACACACATGTACTCTGTCTTACTGCGGCTAACCTTCATCCCTCTCCTTTCCAGGACAAACCTCCACCTCTCTAGCTTCTCCTCCACATCTTCCCTACTCTCACTGCAGATCACAATGTCATCTGCAAACATCATAGTCCATGGAGATTCCTGTCTAACCTCGTCTGTCAGCCTGTCCATCACCATAGCAAACAAGAAGGGGCTCAGAGCTGATCCCTGATGCAGTCCCACCTCCACCTTGAACTCCTCTATCACACCTACAGCACACCTCACCACTGTCTTACAGTCCTCATACATGTCCTGCACCGCTCTAACATACTTCTCTGCCACTCCAGACTTCCTCATACAATACCACAGTTCCTCTCTGGGCACCCTGTCATAAGCTTTCTCCAGATCTACAAAAACACAATGCAGCTCCGTCTGGCCTTCTCTGTACTTCTCTATCAACATCCTCAAAGCAAATACTGCATCTGTAGTACTTTTTTTTGGCATGAAACCATACTGCTGCTCACAAATGCTCACTTCTGCCCTTAGTCTAGCTTCCACTACTCTTTCCCATAACTTCATTGTATCATCATCAACAATTAAAGTGCATAGGACATTTTTGTGACACCAGATGTTCCTAAAGTTATTTAGGTCTTTTGTCATTTTATAGAAACCAAATTCTAGTTTTAAGCGACATCTGATGTTACAGCAAAAAATAGTAGCTGCGTCTTGAACAGTCTTGTTTTCAATTCTCCTCTTCCTGGTCACGTAAATTGAGTTTTGCTTCTCCAGAGATAAAGTTTAAAAGCTGCCACTTTCTCTGATTCGATCTATTGTACCCAGTACCGTAGACGAATTTCCTGATACAAAGATTTTCACTGAACAGATTAAAAACATTCATTAGAAGAGTGAAGAGCACTGTAAGTCTCCCACACTCACTAAAAGCATTAAAGACTGTTTCACGAAGGGGACAGAAGGGACACTGGCTTGACACAGCAGGATTAAAAACAGAAGAAGAAGAAGAAGGGATGGATTTTTAAAATCACGGTTATTCACAAAAGTCAAATTGCAACTTAATTAAATTGACACAAAATCCAAAAGAGATTCACGCAAAATAGAACTCAGTTCAAAAACAAATACTATGTAGGAACATAAGCAAAATATACGAGAATTTATCCAACCACTAACTGAACACAAGTTCCTCACTCAACATGTAACATAAGACACCTTTGACACACCATAAGTTTGTGAAAGTGTCTAAATCATTCATAGCTCTTAAATACTGTATTCTGCGCACTATAAAGAGCGCTTAAAAGGCTTTAATTTTCTCAAAAATCAATGCTGCACCCCTTGGCACGAAGTGTCTAAAGTGTTTATACTGAGTTTTAAAATCTGTCAAAACGTTTTTGTGCGATTTTAGTCAGCACTCCGCTAGACTGGCCGTTGGCCATTTTCTACCGACATAGTACGTCATATGTCACTACGTACAGCGGCAGTGATAGACCAATCAGAGAACATGACGCAAGGCTACCTCCGGCACATCTCCGATAGGTACCACATTTGTTTGCTAAAGACCACTGACAATGGCATCAATCGGGGGTCTTCAGCCAAACATGCTTACAAAGCGCAATTTAAACTCCAGGCTATCAGTTACGCGGTTGTGAACAGTAATAGAGCAGCCGTGAGAGAATTTAAAATCAACGAATCTATGGTTCGAGGAATCAAGAGGATCAAATTAAGAAAACAAAACTTAGTTTCTGTGGCAACATGCAAGATGGCCGTAGTTGGAAGACGAGCTGGAGCGATGGATTCTGTAACAAAGAACAGCCAGGAGAAGCGTCTCTACTGTCATGTGAAGCAACTGAATTCAGAGCTTGCCATCATCCCAGGAGGATGAACTAAAGAACTCCAACCGCTGGACATCATCACTTTAAACAGAGCATTTAAAGTGATGAACATGGGCTCGAGAACACACATTTATCAAGATTGGGAGGCCGCATGGAGCGAGTTACGTCATAATATGCGAGTGGATTGTGGATGCCTGGAACAATGTGTCTGCTTCGACGATTGTCCGATCTTTCGCAAAAGCCGGCATCATTACTGGGCAGCCACCTGGAAATGAGATGGACTCCGACAGCGATACTGTCGAGCTGTTCAATGCAGACCAAAGATGAGGACTTCAAAGGATTTACCATTGATCAAAAAATAAAATAATAAAAACATTTAAAAATAACCTCGGTGTATTTTTTAAAATTTTAAATACGTAATACAATACAGCTCAACCACAATCACTGTTTTGCTTCCGTTAGCTTGTTCTAGCATGCGCCGAACAGTAATGTTAAAGTACAGAAATAAACTCCGTAATTTAGACTGCGCCTCTTTATGTGATGTGCATAATGGTGCACAAAATGTGGTAGTTTAAATTGATTCTGATTTTTGCTTGAAACATTCTTCTTATAATGTCTTCTGCACTGCAGTCAGACGAACCTTCAACCTTTTTTTTCCTGATTCTTCCTACGTTTCAAACCAATAATGTACACCTATTTGTCAAAAACACGACCGAATAAGAGAAAGGTTCTCTTTAAAAACAGGAACAAATTGTGGAGTCTCTGACAGTCTAGGAAGCAGTGAAAAACAGTTTCTCTGGGAGAACAAAACGGACAGTTTTCCGACTTATTTGGATTCAAACTCGAAACAAACTGTTGATGGCCACAGCGCCGTGTAAAATCCTTCATTGGAGATCCCCAAACTTCTTTGTTAACAATGGCTTGTGGAAAGACTTCTATGAAGGGCTCACATCCGTCGCCATACCAAGGTGAACCCTCCATGGTGTGTCAATTGGATCTTTAAGTTTATCATTGTTTATCATTGTCTTTACCATCAGCTTATACGTGTTTTTCCTATTACTGTCACTGAGGCTGATTGGGTCTGACACGGAGTCGTTAGAGCAAAGAGACAAACTCTCTACGGGGAAGGGAAAAGGCCTGTGCAATAAAAATCTACCAAAGTCAATTGCTGTGGGATGAGTCGGCTCTTCCAGCTTCTCAACAGGCTTCCAATGAGCCTCACTGAGGTCACATCCACAGCGGATAACAAAGCAGCAGCGTCATCCAGGGGGGGTCAACAAGTCTCCATCACACATCCAACATTGCAGATTTTAGCCGTGATGAATTTGGACTCTGCTGATACTCCTGCAATAGTTCTTCTTCTAAGGAGGACTCTTCAATAGAAGAACAAGAACAAGGATATGGAGTGATGAAGTGAAGGGGAGCCTGCATGTGGCGGGCCGTGGGAGCAGTTTGATAAAAACAAAACTCACACCAGGCCACTTTGTTGCACCAGTGTTTTATTCACTATTAACAAATGTATCAAAGACAAAGGTCTTTGTTGTAGACCTGTTGAGATGCGTGTATGTTTGTGTGTGTGTGTGTGTGTGTGTGTGTGTGTGTGTGTGTGTGTGTGTGTGTGTGTGTGTGTGTGTGTGTGTGTGTTTTACTGGCGTTGTGCATGCCTGTGAGTGTGGGTGTAAATAAGCATACATGAACCCACTCTCAGCAGATAAGACCAAAATCAATTTCATTAGGGATCATGAATATGATAAGGAGTTGTCAAAAGACACACTCAAACACATACACACACATACACACACTCACACACACACACACACACACACACACACACACATATAAACACCGGCATACACACACACACAGGCAGAGAGAGAGAGTGTTGCACACGTCTCTATAGATTTAATTTAGAAAATGCTTTATCCCTCCCTCTGTTCTCTCCATCTCCACCAGCCAGCTACTTGAACATTTAGCACCCGGTTTCATTACTTTACTCACCTCAAAGATTGTAACATTGGTTTCAGTGGGAAATGTTAACAAGGTTAACAAGGGAATCCTGACCTCCCCTGTTTTTCCAGTCTATTCCCTCCTTCTATTCATCTTCTCTCATTTTGTCCAGCATGTAATTATCTAAATGTTAAAGGTTAGTCAGTGCAGTGGTGTGCCTGGACACACAAGTGTATGCAAGTGTATACCCTAACCCTAACACACACACACACACACAAAAACAAGAGTAAAAGGGCTGTCCCTGCGAGGGACGAAAAGGCCAAGTGGGAGTCTTGGAATAGATAGAGGAGAAAGTGGAGGAGAGAAGTCTCAGAAGGGAAGAGGAAAAAGGAATGGGGTGAATGATGAGGCAGATGAGAAAGGGAGGAAATGAGAGACATAAAAGTGCAGGGGTAATACAAAATAATACTTACATTATTTGGCATTTTATAATCAACACGCAAAAGGGAGAAACAGAAGTAAATGACCAGGTGGAAGATGTTTGGGGAGAAGAAATTAATCACAAACACTTTTAGAAACTGACACATGCTATAAAAAAGGACATAATGTAGGTGTATGTATTTGAATGAATAAAACTGGAAGATGAACCCAACATGGTGTTAATCACTGTAGCACCTTGACCAAAGTTCATTACTGCACTTTGTTCACTTGTAATAATTTCAGCATCCCTCTGCCCCTCTAACTTCATGCCACTTCTCTCTCAACTGTCATTCACAACTTTTAGGCCAAGTTCCACTTATTATTTAACAAATACCCAGTTTATATCTTTATTATACTCTATTTGTTGATGTTTTATTCACTGTCACAGAGAAACCAGGAAGCAACAGCAGTGCATTGATAGATGTCCCAGGTTTTACCCCAGTTAACTTTCTTACAGTTACTGTGCCACTGTGCTGGCGGCACAATGGTGCACATGGGCAGCACTGTCCCCGAACAGCAAGGCGGTTCCGAGTTCGCGTCTCGCTCTGTGCAGAGTTTGCATGTTCTCCCTGTGTCTGCATTGGTTCTCTCCGTGTTCTCTGGCTTCCTCCCACCTCCACAATCAGTCGCTTCAGGTTAATTGGCCAGTCCCAATTCAACCATAGGTATGAATGAGTGCGTTCATGTTTGTCTGCGTCTCTGTGCTGCTCTGACGTGCACTGGTGTCGCGCCTGGAGTGTCCCCCGCCTCATGCACTCAATCAGCTGGGATAGAGAGTCAGCGACCCGCGACAGCGGAACAGACGGTTAGAAAATGAAATAATGAACGAATACTAAAGTGCTTCAGTCACTACAACCACCTCATACAATATAAAGCAGAGAGGGAACACAATTTCACAAAAAAAGCAAACAATATTTGATTGTGATTTAGTAACCAGTATAATTTGAACACACACAATTTTTCCACTGTGTGTGTTTTACTGTCTTTGGTCACATCATTGTTGGTTTGGTAATAGACCTAAGCCTAGGAGACGGAGAGGTCTGAAGGGTGAACACACTGGATGGTAAAAGAAGGAGAAAGAGGGGGTTTGAGATTGAGCTCCAAACTCATTAGAAGTTACCTCTAACTGTCCACTGAATCCAAACTTATTTTAGAGCTGTGCCTGAGAGAGACTGTACTTCAGCTGAAAGGTCAAAGACATGATGCATGTCTCATTTTGCTGTTTTGAAGCAAGACATACGACCTGTTCTTGTTTCCTCAGTGCACATCAGCCTGGAGACTAACAGCTTAACAGTCTGGAAGACAAAAGGAGAAATCAGTAATCACACAGTTCAACATTCTCACTCTGCATGACACTTCATCCTTTGTTGATGTAAGTGATTTAATCGGTCATTTTAGCCTGCATATATTCCAAGTAAACATTTTGTTTTGAAATTAACTAATTGGGGGATAATTTGAATGCAAATAGCAACAATTAATGTTCAGAACACTCATAACACAGTGGCACTGCTGAACATGATAAAACTATGATCATCTAACTCCACATAGGTGAGCTAATCATTAAAAAAGCAGAATACTTCAATGACATAGAAGCTGCCAGTAACATCAAAGTGGAAACCATTCATGTTTTTGTCTAATCATCTGCAAAGCAGCAATAAAAGCATACTTAATAAGTCCCTTTTAAAACAGGTAGACGTTGCTATTGTAGCTCAGTCTCTTTCATGTGATCACCGTGCTCTCTACTAATAAGTTCCAGAAAGTAAGAAACTGGACAAACAGAAAGATAAAAAAAAAAAAAAAAAATACTTATGCCCCACTGTCACCCATTTTTTATGTCTATGGCCTTGAATTTCGAGTATGGGACAGGCTGCAGAAATAATTCATGAAGCTAGTCTCTGCAGGTATTTCAGCTTCAAAACATTAATATTTTTTATTACATCATTACTGCATTAGTTCAAGCTCAGTAAGGGTTTCCACTTGATGAGATTGCACTGCCTATGGTATACTAGTGTAATATCTGCCAATAAAATAAAATAAAAAGTTGGTTATTAGAGGGTTAATCAAAGTTTATAACCCTTAAGTGGTGGTGCTTCCTTCCTGACAATTCTGTGTGGACAAGCTAACTTCCAGACAGCCGAGGTCGTAGAAGGAGAGCAGAAACCTGCAGGATTGTAGACTAAATGAGAATTTCCAGTCAACATCTCCTGTCTGCAGTCCCCTCTGTGCCAGCTGACCTGATTCCCACTCCAACTGCCCTCTGCCCCGAGCTGTGGGCCAGTGCATGCTCCCTGCTCCTGTTCCTCCCTCTCTGCCACAGTCCTTCACTCATGGCTGGTGATGCAGTAGCCCTGACGGGTAGCAGTTGTACTAAAAATTGGGATTTTTCTAATGGTTTATTTGTGTTGTTGTGAGCTTCCCTGAACTATTGTTTAGAGAAGGAGACATACAAGGAGAAAAAGGTCACATTTGAAGGTCCACTGTGTGTGGTTGTGTTTATGTGGGCGCCATGTAAGGGACAGCTATAACAAATGACCGTTAGAGACTAACAACAGGGACACAAGGGATACACCTTCTACACACACACATACACACACACACACCCACACACACACACACACACACACACACACACACACACACACACACACACACACACACACACACACACACACACACACACACACTTCTAAATATGTTAAGACCTTAAACCAGTAGTTCTTAACCTAGTTGGAGGTACCGAACCCTGCCGGTTTCATATGCTCACTCACGAACCCTTCTTTCATAAAAAAAAAAAAAAAAAAAATTGTTTCAAATTTAAGACATAAGTATATGTTTTACTGGTGTATTTAATGAATTGTGCATTAATGTCACCTTTTTCAAAGAACAAAACCAAGACAGTACATGAACTCATGAAATGACCTACCTGTAAATCAGTGTGACTTCTGCTGTTATTGAGACCAGTTCAGATATGTGTGGTTTCACCTTGGCAAGTGCTACTGTTATGTTATTTTCACAGCAAAGTCTGTTTCTTTTGTTTTCCATGCAGCTTAAGGAAGTGTTCCTTTATTTTTGCCTGTGCGAGACTAGAGTTGCTCAACTTGACATTGCAAATCATGCTGACTCCCACCACGTTCCGTTATACAGTACATGTAAATTCACGTTACAAATATTCATCCAACCACTTTCTTTTTTTGCTCCACATAGTTACTATGAATTAAAATATTAAGAAAGCAATCAGATGACGTACCATCATTACAGGCATAAATCGACTACTGAGTGTGCAAAATCCCATGTAGCACAGGTAGGCTAATCGATGTAGTGTGATCACCTGCAGCCAATGATGGCTAAGGGGGGCGTGTCATCACGAATTTAACACAATGTGTCAAACGTACACACGTGATTTGTGTATGTTCGGCAAAAACAACAGACACATCGTGTTGGGTGTTTTGTCTTGACATCCGTCTCCACCGAACCCCTGAGACCAACTCTCTGAACCCCTAGGGTTCGATCGAGCCCAGGTTAAGAACCACTGCCTTAAACTTTCTGATGTATTTCACCATTTATCAACCACTACAGCAAAATATAAACCTCTCTGCTGCAAAAATTATATTCAGTTTTCTTTTGAGTTTAAAGTTTAGACATTTAAGACATTAAGCATTCCACTGAGAAACTCCTCAAAGCTGATTAGTCTTTTGGTTACAAGTTGAGTGTCTTAGCACTCAACTTGTAACCAAAAGCTGCTTACTCCTCCTAAGCAACAGAAGCACACATAGTGATGACAGCCTGACTGTTAATAAGAAACGTCTGTTTGGAAGAAAGATTGAAGAAACTTTGGTAGTGTTCATGGCAGATAATAACCACTATGGAGTCTACAAAGAATAAGAGAAAGATGATAAAGGGAGTGTTGGTGACAGACAAATTTTAGAGTTATAACTAACTAAACTGCAATCACTTGATGAATGACAAAGAGGAAGTCGAAAAATTAGAAGGAGAATGATTCAGACAAAAAGTACAGAAGGAAGGTGAAGATAATTTACTTGATGGAATATGAGGAATGATCCTCATAAATGTCATATTTTTCCATGACAAGACATAACTTTTTAGACAGCAACAAAAGAGCCATCATTTGGGTATTTACTTTAACTACATCATCTCTATGATGCACCATGACAACTGTCATGGTTTTGAATTTCTGCAAGAATTTAGGAGCTGGTACAACCACTGAAATTACCATTGATCACTTCAGTAGCTATTTTTTGTTGATCATAACACCGAAAGTAGTTTGATTTACATTACCGGTAGTTAAAAAGGGGATAGAGTGTCATAAGAGTGGAGGTTAACTTTCTAGAGAATCATTTCTGTATTAAAACTTGACAAACTACCCAGATGTTTGACTGTTTGTTTTTAACACACTTTTAAAGAATTATTAAAGAATATGTGAGCAGTAAATACCTTCCATCAACTTTTTCATTTTCCTATGTCTTCTTCCAGATGTTGGTGAACTCCATCACCCAACCTGCTTTGCTGTATGAGAACGTCGTGGTGAGCAGTGGGAACTATATCCTGAGAGACCAGCTCTTCAGTCCAGATCATCAGTTTTTATACACCCTCACAAATAAACAGGTATGAGAAGTGATGCTCAGACATGTTCAAACCTAACTCAGTGTGATTGTGGTTAGAGTTCAATGCCATGTATGTGCTTGGAGTGTCCCCCGCCTCACACCCTATGCCAGCTGGGATAGGCTCCAGCTCCCCGTGACCGGATACAGCGGCAGTAAAATGGATGGATGGATGTTTGTAGTTATGCTGTACATGCGATTATAGTCAGATATGTTGATACATAGCTGCACAAAACTCATCACAAACATATAAAAACAATCTCAGTCTTAAAAACAGAGTTTGAGGTTTTTTACTCAACCTGACTTGTTATTAAGTTAAACTAATTTCATTCATAAGACAGAAATACAAAATGATGGGTATGTTCCCAGTCATCTGTAGTATTAGCAGTTAGCTTTTCAGTGATCCTAGTTCATCACCCTAACCCTAGCCCAGTGAGTAACTACTACAGCACAAAAGCTCCAGAGTTAAATATTTTGTAAAAACATAGCAATGCATATTTTTGGAGTAAGCAACCGTAAAGAATATATTTAATAATATTTTATTACAGAAGAAAATATGAGATGAGTGTGCAAGAGTGTTTGTTTGTCTATATCTGGCTCTGTGGTACACTGGCGTTGTGCCCGGAATGTGCCCTGCCTCATGCCCCCAGTCGGCTGGGATAAGCTCCAGCAGCCTGCAACGCACATCCTCGGAGAAAGGCGGGTACAGAAAATGGATGGATGAATGGAATATTAGATGATAGTCTGGATGGCTTTCCACCCAGGAAACCCCTAAAGAAGCATGAAGAAGAATCAAGAATCACTTTTTCTGGAAAAGAATACATCATGGCCATTTTTATTATATTTAGTTCATTTTATATTTGTTTTGTCTGATTGACTTTTTATGTCCTACTGTGAACTCATTAGCAAAATAGTATGTATAAAGCAGGCGGTGGAGCGGGTCGTCCAATGTTCCAAGACCAGCAATTCGATTCCCACTCCCGCCCAAAAAAAAAAACACTTGGAGTGTGACCTGCCAGTGGGAGGTGTCAGCTCACCTCCAGAGCACTCCTGAGGCACCCTTGAGCAAGGCACCACCCCACCCCCACTGCAAGTTGCTCATTTGGGCGCACCAAAAGCAGGAGCTTCCAACCACTCTACCTCTCTCTGCTTGCGTACAGGCTCTTTGTGTGTGTTTGTGTGTTCAGGGCCTGTACACACTAATATATATATATATATGCGTGTGAATTACTAACGCTAGAGTGTGCTATTAATTTCCCCTATGGGATCATTACAGTGTATAAAATAAAAAAAATAATAACAATAATAATAAAACCCTTTGGTCCTGGTAGCCAGGTGTTAAATTGGTTACTCTCATCAGAGTTTGATACTGCACTTTGCAGGTAAATGACTATGTTTTTTTTTTTTTTTATCATTATTCACCTACATGACTCCCTTATGTTATAATGACCTGCGATGTGATAACCTTCAGCAATACTTCCCCGGTAGGTAGACAGTAACTGCAATGTGAGTGCTTTATAATTTACCAGCAATTAGGCTTAATTGACTTCTGTCTGTGTGAATAAGCACAGAAAGGAAGTGTGTGATACCAGTGGACCATAAAATGTGACAGAAGAAAAAACCCATTCCATCATGGATAGCAGTTCAAGAAGACAAATTTTTCTTTGCAGGGAGAGGCAAAAATATTAAAGGGGTCCTATTATGGACACTTTTTCAGCTCTCTACATATACATAGTGGTCCTCCCTAACCCGACCAACTCCTAGAATCTGGGAAACAAACGCTTCCTGCATGAATAGATATTTGGAGTTTAAGGAATTCATGGATCAAAACGATCTGATTTTGCTAGAGTGGTACTTGTTACATCACAAATCCACTTTGTGATTGGACAGAGTGATCGACGATATTGATTGGTTGACATGTCCAAAGGCGTGGCAATCCCCGAGACGGGAGTTCGTTCAGGCTACGGTAGCATTGTGCAGTAATACCCTAGCTCAGAGCTACACACTGAAAGTTCCTCACAAACTGTTGAACTCAGTTAGCATTTAGCTAACTAGTTAGGTCCACTTACGTCATGTGTGAGTGTGTGTGTGTGCGTATGTGTGTGTGTGTGTGTGTGTGTGTGTGTGTGTGTGTGTGTGTGTGTGTGCGTGTGTGTGTGTGCGCGCGCTCGCGTGTGTGTGGTTCGTGATCTGGCTCAGAGCTACACAATGAAAGTTTGTCACAAACTGCTGAAATTAGCTAGCATTTCACTAACTAGTTAGCATTCAGGTGTGTATGTATGTGTGTGTGTGGGTGTGTGTGTATGTGTGTGTCCGCCCAAGGCTATCCCCAGCATCATAGCGAACATATAATCAGTTGCACATTAATTACTATTCAGAACAATTGTCTGCTTTTTGGGAAATGAAAGCAGTTTTAGCTCTTCTAAGTGATTGGAGAGCTGCGTGTATCCACACGCACACACACACACACACACACGCACACACACAAGAATACAAGAGAAAGTAAAATTCCATGTTTCATTAGTTTGCGTTAGTTAGCTCCCATGTTATCCACAATCTGTCATTGTCTCTGATGATTTTCAGAAATACAGCTTTGACAATCACAATACATCACCGCTTTGAAGCGGGATGTAATTTTCTCACTGGCTGGTCTGATCATGTTTACACAATGAGCCACAAGTCTTTGTTCAGCAAAGACTGAAGAACATGAGGAAGCAGGTCCACGCTTAGCGCCGAAAAGTCAACTGTTATATCATGAAAAACAAGAGTGGAAAACATGAGAAGAATCAGAGCGAAATACGTAGCAGCAAAGTTACTGAAAGTTAAAAAAGCTCCAGACAATGGCGATCGATCGATCTGTAATGCAGGCGTGTTCGAGTGGCGCAAGTAAACAAACGCATGTGAACAGACAGTGTTGGGGCAGTGTTGATTGGTCAGCTCAGAGAGGGGAGGGAGATAGAGAAGATTCAGAGGAGGGAGAGGTGGAGAGAGGGAACTGAGAGCTACGCCCCATTAAAACAGACCTTTAGAGAGCGGAAATGGATTTATCAATATTCAATCAAAGATATTGAGGACCATGGATCACTTTGGGGCAAGACATTTCAAATACAGTGTTGTTGGACATCTGGCAGCTGAATGACATGAATTAAACAAAAGCATAATATGGGACTTTTAAACACATTAACACTCATTAAGCAGCCTGCAACTCAAGATCACACATACTTACAAGGAAGGATCTAGTTAATTCACAATTGAATTTGATTTTGAGATTTCTTCACATTGACAATTGCATCAAGAAAAATCAAATGATCAATTACATGACGAAAGGGATCTTTAGGAAAGCTTCGGAATATAAATGTTTACAAAAACCAAAGAGCTATATACAAGCTCGTGCTCTAATTGGATGATATCAATTAGAACGATAATCCCAGCACTGGGCTGGTGTTCAACAAGATGCTCTGTCTTAGTCATCAGTGCTCAGCAGCTGCTCAGCAGAATGAAGAAAGCTGAACAGTCCATGATCGGAGCTCTCAGATCCTCCCTTTCAGCTCCGGCCATCTGCATTAAAAATGACTGCCAGTGCCACCAGAAAGTCTGTTTAATTATTCAAGCCAGTGTTTTATTTTTGATGAGCATGATATGTCAACTACATGTCTTTGGATGTGAGTGCAGTGACTAAGGAGGTAAAGTGGCAAATGAGAATGCTCATAAAAATCACACTGCTAATCCAAAGTGTACTTCAATACTTTTTGGAAATGAAGTCAGTTAAGAAGCGCTTATATAGTGTGAATGTCAGGTACTGGTTTTGCTCCATCTGGAAGAGGAATTGCCCTCTTAAACTTGGAAAGTTGACAGTTCCAGTATACAGTTAAGACACAAACATATTTAGAAATTCACTTTTTTTTTTTCTCAGAGCACTTGTGGTAAAGCTTGATGCCAATCTGATCATTAAATTAGGGCTAAAGCAGGACAAGCATAGAACCCATACATGAAACTCATTAAAACACGTATTTGTGGTCATTTTACTAGTACACAAACTGCATTGTAAAAGGTCAAATAACCAAAAACAATTGAGTTTTTCAAGTGTACAAAAAGTAGCCTGGCACGTCCTAAAGACACTCCAGACACGACGCCCGTGCACTGCGGAGCCACACATAGACACAAAAAACACCTAATATTAGCTTCTGCAAAAAAATATTAGTAAATATAAGTATTATTCAATGATTCAATTAGTATTATGCAACAAGTATTTTTCAACCATAGTTGTCTGCTTTTATACCACCACAAAAAAGGGTAATACTTGTCTAACCATTCGTACATAAGTATGATTAAAGTATGTATATGAGTCTTCCATAACACCTCAAAGAACACAGAGTAGAACTCAGTGAACATGCATGCTTTGTCGGTGCCCAAACGTTATGGATCTCATGAGTTAGATGGATGGATGGATGGATGGATGGATGGATGGATGGATGGATGGATGGATGGATAGATAGATAGATAGACGAAGGAAGGACGGAGGGATATATTGATGGACGGATAGATTGACAGACAGACAGATCTATCAGTACTACCGGGAACCCGTGGAAATTCCACGATAAAACAATAATATCAGACTTAATTCCAAACATATGAAAACAAATGCATTGGTATTATAAACCGAGTGCACCCATCACAGAGTTCTTCCAGCAGCAGGCAGAGCACCTCGGTCTGACCCAGAGCTGGCGTCGGCGTCTTTGGCGAGGAACATGAATGAATGACTGAATAAATAAGTAATTATATATAAACTTTATGACTCCTAAAGAAAGAAACAGACAAACAAATATCCAACTGTCATGCATGTTTATCAGCGCGTCTACGACGTGGAGCTGTTATACGTCAGAAAATAGCCGGTTTTAGCTCCTTCCATTCTGTGTGTACATGTAGACAAGAGTCACACCCACTGACGTCACAGCAGTTTTTGTTGCACGGAGACGCCTCCCGGATAGCAGCGTCCACACGACAACGCAGATATCCGGGACAAAAACGCTGGCCAAAGTTTTTTGAAAACGGCCGATATGCGTAACCGCATAACCGCAACAAAAAGTCTTGCCTCCTGATGCCTTACGCCATGTTGTTTACGTGATTCCTTCTGGCAGATGCGCTGTGATTGGTAGGGCGCTTCAAGTGTGTTAATTCACATGTATAAGTGGGGAGATATCAGTATATCATAATAAATATGCTCACAATAAATATGTAAATACATATAACAGTTACCCAACACCAACAGAAAAAGACAACTGAAGTTGACAATTGAAGTCAAAAAGTCTAAAAAGCAGATCTGCAGAACTGTAAACTGAGGGGCCCACATGGTGAGCAAAGCACATCTACAGTATATACTGTACATCATCGGCCAATCACAGATGACTTCAGATGGCATTAGACACCAGTGAACCCCATTTGTCATATTTGAACTCTTTCAGCTGAGTTTGTTCACTTTTACCTGTGAAAGAGGCTTCAATGAGATTCATGTCTTGGCTTGAAGAATCATATTTATTGGATTGCAACATTTGCAATAAGGCTAAATCAGCGAGGCTACCTATCCACATTAGCAGAATTAATTATTTTTATTTTATGTTATAGAGCCATGTGTTCTGTGTGCGTGTGTGTGTGTGTGTGTGTGTGTGTGTGTGTGTGTGTGTGTGTGTGTGTGTGTGTGTGTGTGTGTGTGTGTGTGTGTGTGTGTGTGAGCGTGTGTGTGCGTGATGGGGGTTCATTATGACACCCTTTTTAAAATGCTGTGAATTGTGTAGAGCAAGGGTGAATTTATTCAGGTGAAATACTTTCACATTCACACAACACAGCCAAACACACCCCCTTGTATTTATTTGACTGTAGCTCCCTCTATCCTTTTGTATTCAGTCTTATTACATCATTTCTATGTTTTTAATTCCCTTGTTACATTGTCAAATTTTCCTGATTTAAAAACAAGAGGGCATGAAACATCATCTCATTGACAGCTTATGGTGAGGTCATCACTGACCTGCATGTCCCTCGAGGTGACACCACATAATTGCTGTGTAGTAAATGTCTAAATGGATTACACTTCTTATGCTATTGATTTTTGCTGTATCTTTGTACCAGTTTGCTCACTTACCATGTAATTTACACTCTTGTGCTGCTTTTGAT
This sequence comes from Antennarius maculatus, assembly GCA_013358685.1. Classification (NCBI taxonomy): domain Eukaryota; kingdom Metazoa; phylum Chordata; class Actinopteri; order Lophiiformes; family Antennariidae; genus Antennarius; species Antennarius maculatus. The sequence goes on along the minus strand of CM023607.1, from coordinate 8,333,737 downwards.
CCATGGAGCTAGCTTCATTCATCTTCCGATCCCCACCTGGCCCTATAAAAGAAATTATTCTTTTATTTAAGACTGATTCTAGGTCTTGTAATTTGTGTTTTATTCAATTTCTTGAAATCTACTTTACTTATGGTATTGAAGTACTTTTGTGAGGCCAAGCCTTAATATTTGCCCTGCTGTAATGTCACTTCCACTGCTGAGCTCACAGGACAAGGTCAAGACCGTCTGCTTGTAAAACATCTTCTAAATGTGACCTGTTGGCAGTGAATGCCTGCACCCTGTCTTAGGGAACCTGCTCAGACAGTGGCATAATGGTCCAATGATGCACCTCCATGTATTGATTTAGCTACAATACGGAAATGTACTTAGATCTGCTGCACTGCAAAGTGGAGAAACCCAACCCCCTGGCACCACAACAGAGCAGTTTCATAATAAATTCACTCACATTTTACTGCACTTGGAGGTCATGGTGAAAGGACTACGGAGTTTCTCTGGTGTTTGTCCAAATTAAAACAGTTGAAGGATGTCAGTGAAGACAGACACAGGGAAAATAATGAAGAGAGGATGCAGATATTGGATATGCCCTTGGCCCTGTCAGTTCATTTGTGATTTATGTTTGGAACGGTATGTCTTGGGAAATGTTTTGCGTGGGCAAGTTTAAATTAATGGCAGTATGTTCTTTGCTGAGAAACATTGTGATTTGAAGCAGAAAACAACAGCATATCAAGTCAATTCTTAAGGCTCCACATTAATACCAGTTGTAGTGAAGTCCACAAGTGAGGGGCACTATATTATAACATATATGTCGTGATTATTTAAAAAACAGTGGTGGCTCTAAATTATATGAAAAGTAAAATGTAGTGAAAAGTAGTGAATTATTCTTGAATTCATCAATCTCAATTTATTTTTTGTGGAAAGGTAGAAGATGACATTATTAACCCTTATTTTACTATGAACGTGCCCCCGCGATCAGATTACGTGATGGTTTTAAACTAGTTGTAATAAAGAAAGTCTGTCACGTGGATTGCTGCGCACATCCACAGTGTAGATGTGAAACTCTCGTCTGGTATTTACTTGGAGCCGACTGACCACGGAAAATCGGAGATATGATTGTTTCCATTTGATCTAAGACAAGCGGTTCAAATGGCTACTTTTATTTGTATAATCAGAAGGCAGGCGCCGTTTCTGTCCATATTGTCCCCTTGTACAAGCTGGGATACTACTCTCATGTGCATTTAGTCGTTAACGGTCGATAGCGGTAGTCGTTAGCGCTACTGTGCGCTCTAACGACTGCCGCTATTGACTGCGTTGCCGTGCGCAGAGCGCACAGATAACGCACACTGTTTTTGCACTTTGTTCATATTGCGACTACAACGCCTAATTCCTCTATTGTGGTATCAGTAAGTCACACCAGATGAAGCCCCTGACGCACAAGTAGTGATGTGACGCTGGGGATTGAAGCTCAGAAGCGTGTGTCGAGTAGGGGAGGGGCGTTCCCGCGAAGTGCGTATCGAGGCTTGCTTCATCCAAGGGAGGAGCTGAAAAGGATGACGTCCGAAGCATCGCCGGGCAGTGAGTATTCGGGCGTGACGTTCCGTATAGAGGCTTCCATCACGTGAATGCCTCACTACGCGACCGATACCACGTGACTGATTTGGCTCGTGACACATGCATTAACCATTAACCGATATAAAGCGATCACACTCCATTCAGAATGTGGTTGTTTGGTAGAAAGTTGTGGTTAGCTGGTATGGAGACAGTTTGGAATTTGGATAGAGTCAGACATATTTTGGAGAGAGGTATAGATAGTGTGGAGAGAGTTGGTTTAGGAGAAAATCAGGAAATGGAACCTGCCACAGTGGAGAAATTGTTGTTTTTAAATAAAAACCAATGATGTCAGGTGATTAAAAAAATTAATCCAATTAATTACAGGATTTGTAATTAGTTAATCTAATTAATTGCATTTTAATCTCATACCTGCTAAAGGCCCCCAAATAAAGAATTTGAATTCTAGGACACTACAAAATTATAGTGCATGACTAATCAATAGAATGCACCAAGAAGAGAAGATTTGAAATCCATATTTTTATTGGTTTAGTGTGCTTTATAAATGCAATTCAAAAGAAAAAAGGTCAAGCACATCAGCAAACCAATTAGGCCAGGTGCATTTCTCAAAAATGCAATACAAATACAGTTAAATAAAATAAATAAAATTCAGAAATAAAATAAGGCTGAGTCTCAAATAGGCACATAAGCAGACTCTCAATCAAAATGAATACTAAAGCTGACTCAATACAGCAATTCAAAATCAATAGTATAACATGCCTCTAAATAAGGCAACTAAATAGCAAGATGCCAACAGGCTTTTCCTTTAAAAGGGTAAGCTAACGTTCAACTCTGTGTCCTTGTCATGTTTTGCATTTAAATGATACATTAGTCTGGAGCTGCTTCGGTGATATGAAAATTCTGTTTTGCAAAAGGTACAAATAATAATATTATTATTAATAATAATAATGGATTAGATTTATACAGCGCTTTTCTGGACATTCAAAGACGCTTATCCATTATTCATTCACTCCTCATTCATACTTGGTGATGGTAAGCTACGTGTGTAGCCACAGCTGCCCTGGGGCAGACTGACGGAGGCGCAGAATCACTGCGTTTTTGTTGATAGTCCCGTCTTTGTTCTTTTTATAAATAAACTTTCCGCCCAAAGGTCCGAGTGGGCTTGCCTCGCTCTCCTGTGTCACGTCCATCTCTGTTATCAGTCACCGTGCTTCTGACTACTGGCGCAGGTAGGAAGTGACGTCACTGCAGCCTACGGGTCACTCATTGGGCCAAATTTAAATGCTTGCGCATTGACTTGCCACTCGCAATTAATTGCGTTAATTTTTATAGCGCGTTCATTTGCAACGTAATTAATTGATCTAATTAACGCGTTAAAGTGACAGCCCTAACATATATATATCTATATCTATCTATCTATCTATCTATCTATCTATCTATCTATCTATCTATCTATCTATCTATCTATCTATCTATCTATCTATCTATCTATCTATATATATCTATATATCTATCTATCTATCTATATATATATATATATATATATATATATATATATATATATATATATATATATATATACACTGTATATATACTGTATATAATCATCACTTATATTACAATCACTAAAATATACACCTTTGCATACTTCTTTATTTCGCTGACAGTTTTATTCACAGGCTTTCTGAAAAACGCCACACACTTCAAACTCATGCCAACTGATATTTTACCATCCAGTAGATGTCGTACTAGAGCAAATGAAGCCTCATGAAGCTTCAAGCCAGCGTGAACCGACTGGGATGAAAAGCTTCAGTGCTTCATGGGGCTTCATCTGCCAATCACTACCCAAAATGACTTCCAGATTGACCTGTGGCCCAGCTGTGTCAGGTGGACATGAGTGGCAGACCAAGCCCTGCCACGTCACATGGTTAGCAGTAGGGTTGAGCCGGATACTCGTTTCATACGAGTATCCGGTACGGATAATGCATTTTGACGAGTACGGATACGAATAAAGCCTGTTAATACTCGTGATCGGACTGAAGGAAAATCAGCCGGACTGTTTTCACGCTCTGTGATTGGCCAGTCACACATACTTCCCGCCCCTCCCTACTCACTGCAGTTAGAGTGGAGTTTCCCTGTCTCACTCTCTGTCTCCGGTTCACGCAGTTACTGATCTCTCTATTCGTGGCTTCACTGTTGCTCACGTCCTTATTAGATTTTCTTCAGCTTGCCTCTATTTTGGTGTTTGGTTATGTGGTGAACTTTGTTTTTTTTTGTTGCACGTACGTGTGCATTTAACCACCGCCTCGGTGGTTAAAGTCTTTTTTTTTTTTTTTACCTGTTCTAAACTCTGTTCAAATTAACAATGTCTATACTTAATATTTTTGCGCACACACGCACACACACACACACACACACACACACACACACACACACACACACACACACACACACCATAATCAATATTGTTTAACTTTATGTGAAAAAAAAATGGCAATAGCATTTGGTACTAAAAATAAATAATTGAAAAAAAAGTACTAGAAAAAAATTTAAATGAAAAAGAAGAAAAAAAAATTAAAAAGTTTTGTTGAGTATGACAATTCTTGTTCATGCATACTTTGTAGTTAATTACTTTTTTTATTACATGCACTTCATTAATGCACTTTGTGTTTACTCATTCTATACTGTATATAGTTCCTTTACTATTGTGATCAAAAAGCGTTGAATCTCAATTCTGAGGCTCTTCGGTAAATATTTATTCATAGACTTAAAAATATTCATGTTCTGACTCAGTTCCATCAAAAATTTGTTCTGTAAATAGTTCTCTTACTTTTGTGATCAAAAACATTTATTTGAATTTCAATTTTGAGGCTGTTCTGTAAATAGTTTTAAAATAAGCAAAAATACAGCAACTTGTGATCAATCCATATCAATTTTAGACTTAAAACAATGTGGTGATTTAAGCCCCACCCATTTTCGGTCAAACCACACTCACTTCCGGTTTAAGCCCCACCCATTCCGAATACAGATACGGATACAGATAATCTAGTTGGTTGAACAGATACAGATACATATACAGATAGTGGTGTACTCGCTCATCCCTAGTTAGCAGTACTAACTACGTGACGTGAAACTGCTTTGAAAAGTGGCATAATTGACACAAATTGTATATAGTTATGTTAGAAGCCTATGGTAACCTTTTTTGAGTTCAAAACCAGATCCATGAGCATGTTTTTAGTTTTTATGTGCAATAAAATACAATTTTTCCATTTTACAAATTTGACTGTGTGTCTATTTTGGCCCAACAAACTCCTTTGAAGATTGGCACAAGTGACACAAACTGTAAATAGTTACGTTAGAAGCCTATGGCAACCTTTTACCTTTTTGGAGTTCAAAATTAATTCAATGAGCATGTTTTTTTATTTTTTTAATTTTTTTTATTTTATATATTGATTTTAATCCCCGCAGGGAAAGTAGTGGCACATTCTAGTTAGTTGAAAAATCATGCATATGTATATATATATATGTGTGTGTGTGTGTGTGTGTGTGTGTGTGTGTGTGTGTGTGTGTGTGTGTGTGTGTGTGTGTGTGTGTGTACAGGCCCTGAACACACACACACACACACACAAGGGGTCTGTATGTCTGTATGCATGTAGGGGAGGTAGAGTGGCAGGCAGCTCCTTCATGGTGCACCCAAATGAGCACCCAAATGGAAGGGGGATGGCACCTTGCTCAAGGGCACCTCGGCAGTGCTCCAGAGGTGAGCTGACACCTCCTGCTGATTTAGTAGAAGTGTTAGAGCTACACTCAAATACTCTGCCTCTACCTGTTAATATAAATCATGTAATTGACTATTGTTATAAAATTGACCTGTAGTGTTATTATTATTGGTCCATATTTGGTGCTTCTTGTGTCTGTTCTGCAATAGCTGTATCCATTGTCAGTCATTATTTCAAAAGGTATGTTTTTTGTCTACATTTTTTTTATTATTAGATTTGAGTGATCCACAACACAAGTGATGGGGATGGTGTTCAGGAAATTGCAATAGCATACCTTGAATAACATGATCTGTTAAAAATAAAAGAGACACAGAACACGCCAGCCGTCAGCAACATGTCAAGGCAGGCCCATGGTCTGTTGATCCAAAGACAGTCCACATAGCCTGGTGTGTGTCTCTATTTAAGGTTATAAATGTGGATTCTTGTTCATTTTTGGAACCCAATATAATGAAAGGTGAGAAGAAAAAGCCAGTCTGTCTTGAAAAGTTGGAGTCCGAAAACCAGCACCTGCAAGATTCAATAATTATCCCTTAGTGTCTTGTTTGTTTATTTTGATGAAAAACTTGATCTTGTGGCACACCAATGTTGCTAGGCAACCAACAGAAGTCAGTGCTTCTGGCCAAGAAAATAGTCTGGCACATTATCTCCTGTAACATCACAGCATCCTCCCCAGAAAATAAGTAAGCAGATTTCCCCAAAGCTATATATCTGGAATGTCACTTCAGGTAAAGGTAATATTAATTTGGAAAGTGTCATTCAAGAAAGCATCCATTTCATTATCATTAAAGGTGTATTTTTGCAAGTCATGTGGAGTGTGGCTAAAAAAATGACATTTTTGCCTGAATATGACACAGCTGGTTTCCCATTTTATTCATTTAGGTAATATCTGCTGTTCCTTAAAGATTGACAGCATAAATTATCAAGATCTACTTTTGCAGTTCAATAACAAAGATATCCTGTCCTTACAGGCACTATACATTTCTGTTTTCCTCATTTCTCTCTCTGCTCTCAAGGTTGTGTCTTAGTATCCAAATTTGATCTATGGTTTCATTTTCATCATGTCCAGCCAAATTCACAACAGATGAGAGGGTACCAGAGAGACAATGGGGCCAACAGAAGAGAAGAAAAGAAGGGATAAATAAATAGAAATGAGTGAATCAAATAAAAGCTGACAATTTAGCCAAGTTGCTTGAATACTGTTATGAAAAACTGTTATGAAAAACTGTTCTGAACAGTTTGTGCTTTCAAGAAAAGCTGATTATGACAGGAATGCCAGTCAGTCTGAACACTAAATAAATACTAGTGTTAACTATCTACACATCCAGAATTGTTAAAAGAACACCAAAAATATGTCAGATCTGAGGCATTTGGAAGTTCATAAACTAAAAAAAGCAACACATTTACTTTTTAAAAATATAAGAATTTTGTGAAGCTTCCTCTTGTGGAATTACAGTATCTTACACTGTAAGATAATAGGATGGGGACCATTACATCATCACCTTAGAAAACACAATAATCACAGAAATGGAATGATTCATTGATTGATTGTTTACAGATGATGAATATAAATGACATCCTGTGGAAGCATTTTGTGTAGTATTTGTAACAGAACTATATGAATACCACATCATCAAATATTAATTTATCTATTGAAGTGTTCCTTAACCTTGTTAGAAAAAATGTCAGCCTGAAATTGAATGTTCATCAAACCTGGTGGATGTAAATCACGTAAAAGCACAAAACATGCCGTGGTGGCAGGATCAGTCAGTCAGCAGGGTTTTTCTTGATGAAAACACCAAAGCAACGAAGGAACCACCAAACCTAAAAGACAAAAAAAAAAGAGTACAGGTAAAGAAAAAAATACGATGACGAAACAAAATAGGTGGCACGGTGGCGCAGTCGGTAGCGTTGTCGCCGCACAGAATGGCGGTTTAAGGTTCGCGTCCCGCTCTGTGCGGAGTTTGCATGTTCTCCCCGTGTCCGTGTGGGTTCTCTCAGGGTTCTCCAGTTTCCTCCCATCTCCTTGCACTTCAGGTTAACTGGCCGGTCCCAAATTGACTGTAGGTATGAGTGAGTGCGTGTATGTTTGTCTGTGTCTCTGTGTGGTTCTGGGCTGCACTGACGTTGCACACAGAGTTTCCCCTGCCCTAAGCCAGCTGGGATAGGCTTCAGCTCCCTGTGACCTGAGACAGCGGACGAAGCGGTAGAAAAAGGATGGAAATAAAATAATAATAATCAGTAGATTTTCATTTTATTTATGATACACCTGCATTTTTATTGATAGTTCAAGTCCTCTGTACAGAGTGTGTGTAGCTGTAAGCTGTGCACTTGGTGATTTTTCTTGATTCATAGGCACACATAAGACGCCATGTAGTTTATGAACTCACATTTTAGGTGTGCTACTTGTGCTAATAATTAACTTCAGAATGAGAGCTCAGCAAATTGTATAGCTGTGTGTAGTTTGTACAGTTGCTTGCTTGTGTGGATTTATATTAGTAGTCTTATAATCCATCTGGAAGGAAGAATAAACCATCCATCAATCATAGCACCTCATATATTCTTCCATATTATCCAGATGAGCCAATTACAGTTGGGTCTATAGCTGCGGCTATCTGGGACCGCAAATGTGAGATGAAACATCAGCTGCAATTACATTTGTGTTTCTCACCCATACTTGCCTCCATCGCTCACCCTCAATTTGAACCTTACATTGTCAACCCCCCCCCTTCCATGTGTCACTAGACAAATTAAGAGCCTCTCCATTATGACCCAAATTAGAGAGGCTTATTTGTGGCTGGTATTTGTTTATAATATCCCTACGATTATGTCTTTTTTTCTCCCTCTTTCCTTCACTCCATTTCAGTGTGAAGACTGGAATGAATGGTTAAAACGGATATTCAGTAATCTTGTTCTTTCTTTCTCTGCCTCATCTCCTGTCCTCCACCTCCCTCCACTGTCCGCAGATAAATGTGTATCCCTCTGTAGCAGTAAATAGGCCAGGGATGAAAATCCCATATTTAATATAAATAGGTTGCTCTCACTTACATACTCTCTCTCTATCTCTCTCGATCTCACTCTCTCTCTCTCACACACACACACACGCACACACACACACACACACACACACACACACACACACACACACACACACACACACACACACACGCACACACACACACACTCACACAACGTCAGTAAGACAAAGAGTCTTTGGCTGAGCATACTCCGTTTCCCATCCTATTATCTGTTTTCTAAAATGCAATAATTGAACTGTTCCATTGGAATACATCATCCACCCCACTCCCACAAAGGCCCATTGAATAAACTTCTCTACCTGGCTGTTGTGCTTGAGCATCACAAGTTGTTTTTTTTTTTTTTTTCCCCTCCTCTCTCCACCAGATGGGTTATATTACTAGCATGATATTTGTCCAGATACAAGTAATAACTGCAATTTGCTGCTATTTGGTGTCCTGTAAGAGGCATGGTAATGGTAGCATTATAATAGTTATCAGACACAGGTATCTATTATCATGCTATGAATGTGCCATAAGGTATTGTGTCCAACTGTACATCAAAATGATGCGGAGGAAAGAGATGTGTACTCTGACGATGAAACAGAGCGATTACTGACATCTACTTCAGATGTTTGATCATGCTGCTTGATAAATAACATCATATTAGAAACATGTTTGGTTAAGGTGTAGCTGAGTAGCTATAACCTTGTTCCTTCATTCATTTTCTCACCCGCTGCATCCACTTGCGCAGGTCACAGGGAGCTGGAGCCTAACCCAGCTGGAATAGGGCTTGAGACGGGGCAAACTCCAGGAGCGACGCCAGTGCACCGCGGAGCTACACAAAGACACACAAACACTCACACACACACTCACTCCTATGGGCAATTTAGGATCAGCTAATTAACCTGAAGCACATGTTTTTGGAGGTGGGAGGAAGCCGGAGAACCCAGAAAGAACTTAGCAGACACGGGGAGAACATGCAAACTCCGCACAGAGAGGGACTCGAACCCGGAACCGCCTTGTTGTGCGGCGACAGCGTTACCCACTGCACCACCATGCCGCCCCTCTCTAGCCTTGTTTCTACACCTAATGTCTGCTGGAATGCCTGTAGTGATCTGACACAGCTCCCAGGCCAGTCAGAAGTCTCAAGCTATGTCTAAAGCTGTGAAGCTTTGAGGATGAACAGAAATGCTGTAAGCTAAATCAAATTGATAGAATGTTCTTAAAGCAATGCTAACATGCTGATGTTCCCCACTATTTTTCTGTGTGTTAGCATGTTAATATTTGTTTTGGTTTATTGAATTAAAAAAACTGTTGAAGTTCACAGACTATTCATGAAAGTATTTTAGGCAGAGGAAAGGTCAAAAAATTTGATGTTAATGGTGCTGGATGGTAATTACAGACAAACCTCGGTTTCCGACCGCAATTCGTTCCGGAAGGCTGTTTGAATACCGATTTGTTCGAATTCAAAATACATTTTTCCCATTACAAATAATGTAAATGGTCTTAATCCATTCCTAGACGATAGAAAACTACCGTTTTTCAACATAATAGGTTATTTCATAATGTCATTTATATATCAAATTGTATGTTAATGAAACATATCAAAGAAACGTAAAAGAAAGAAGCAAACACGAGAAAGAAAGAAAGAAAGAAAAAAAAAAAACATAGACGTAATCAGGTTAGCCTAAGGTATGAGTTACTGTCATCTTTTGGACAGAAGTTTATGGTACCATAACTCGTACCACAGGCAATGGAATTTAAATTAAGTGAAAAATTATAGAACAGAGTAAACTAAAATAAAAAGCACATTACCGTCACATTTTCTCTCGACTTCTCACCTTTCTCGCACTTGGCGGCGAGAAATAATAATAATAATAATGGATTAGATTTATATAGTGCTTTTCTGGACACTCAAAGACGCTTTACATTGGATCCATTATTCATTCATTCCTCATTCATTCTTGGTGATGGTAGACTACGTATGTAGCCACAGCTGCCCTGGGGCAGACTGACGGAGGCGTGGCTGCCAGTCTGTGCCTATGGCCCCTCCGACCACCAGCGGAACAGTCACACACATTCACACACCAGCGAGTGCCCTGCTGGAGGCAAGGAGGGTAAAGTGTCTTGCCCAAGGACACAACGGCAAATGACTCGGCGGGAGCGGGAATTGAACCGCTGATCTTGAATCATTGGACAACCCGATATACCACTGAGCCACGGTCTCCCCCAAAAGGCGTTTGTTTCGCGTTCGACTTGCAAATTTTGTTCGACTTCTAAGACAAAAAAATTCCAAATTTTTTGGTCCAATTCCGATTTGTTTGATGTCTAAAGCGTTCGAAAACCAAGGTTTGCTTGTACTGTATTTGAACATTTCTGGGGACAGTCTGAATGAAACCAGTGAATTCAGTGGCAACGCATTCAGTAGTTGAGACAATAACAAGCAATAACTTATTTCAGTTTTTATTGTCAGGAAGCCATGCATTGTCAAGTTACTAGATAAAACAATTCTTAAACATGAATCAATGCAGTTTCTTAAGTTTAAATATAATAATTTTTTAGTGTTAGAAGACAAACATGATAAGAACCACAACAAACCAAACCAAAAATGTCACATACCATAAAATTAGTAGAATATTTGATACAGACTGTGTTATTATATAGAATAATTAGCAGCAAATTATTCAAGAAATTATTTCAAGAAATATGCTACAAACAGGTCAACTGTAATCAAGGTCTGATTTGTCAAAAAAAAAAAAAAATGGGAGTGATGGGGTTGATATTATAATCAAGGGATAAGCATGCAGCAGGCCTAATCCTTTTTGAGGTTAATGGTAGGACCTGTGAGCTTAAATTCTGAACAGTTGAACATTCATAATTAATACAAACTTAAAAAGACATTCATTCATTCATCTTCCTATCCCAGCTGGTTTATGGCTTGAGGCGGGGGAAACTCCAGGTGTGATGCCAGTGCACTGCGGAGCCACACAAAGACAGACAATCACACACTCACACCTGCAGTCAATTTGGGACCGGCCAATTAACCTGTAGAACATGCAAACTCCCCACAGAGCGGGACTCGAACCCGAAAACGCCTTGCTGTGCAGCCACCGTGCCCCCTAAATAGACATGAAATATTTAATTGTCTAGTTTGGCTATGATGTGGAAGAGAAATAAGGCTTCAGGACAATGGATAAGTGCCGATCACTTGAATATGGCAAGAGGATTTAGCATCATGCAGTCTGTAATACGTAACATGAACACCCCATAGATTAAGATGTCACATGTCATGTCAAAATAACTCAGCTAATATCAAGTTCACTGTTTGCTCTGACATCAGACTTCATCTCAGTCAGTTAGTCAGTCACTGCCTCATATGCCAACTGGCATGCAGGATAACAACGAAGGATCTCCACTCCTGTCTGTTCTGGACCAGAATTTTATGGAACCCCAGGTGTGATGTAGGGTCTTCAGCTCTCCCTCCACTGTCCTCCACCAAGTGTTCTTGGGTCAGCTTCTTTTGCGCCTGCCTTCTAGTGTCCAGTGAAGAGCAGTTTGGGCAATGTTGTCCTGCTCTCTACGGATTACATGTCCAATCCACTTCCACTGCCTTCTCATAAGGGTGTCAGCCACGTTGTCTTGTTTGCACATACTAAGCTGTTGATTAAAGATGGTATTGGGCCAGAATATCTGCTGTATTCTCCGTAGGCTTTTGGTGTGAAAGGTTGACAGTCTCTGGAGATCGTATTCCGTCGTCAGCCAACACTAAAAACCATATAGCAGGGTAGACTGGACACAACTCCTATACAATCTCAGCTTGGTGTTGCTGTACTGGGCCGACTTCCAGATGATGTTAAGTCTATGTAGAGTGTTTCTGGCCTTGCTGAGTCGGCTTGTGATTTCACTGTCTGCGCCACCATCATGGCTGACAACACTGCCTAAGGTGAAACGGTTTATATTATCTGATTGAATTGGTGACAGGGTTCGGATATTCAGCATCATCAGCTCTGTCTTCTTCAGTTTTATTTTCAGACCTTCTTGTTACGCAAAGTTCTTCAGACGACAGGCTTTCTCTTGCATGTGTTGGTGTGTATGAGAGAGCAATGCCAAGTCATCAGCAATGTCAAGGTCTTCCAATTGTGAGAAGAAATTCCATCTGATGCCCTTCGGCATATCTGCGGTGGTTCTTCTCATCACCCAGTCTATGCCTAATTTAAAGAGTAGTGCTGTCATGACACAACCTTGCCTCACCCTGTTTTAACTGAAAAAATGGCCAAATTGTATGGACAATTTGACTGGGGATCCCGTACACACGTAGTATTCTCCATAAACTGTCCATATGAATACTGTCAAAGGTGTTCTCAAAATTTCATGTGGCCTTTTATTTTTTCTTGTTGGTGCGTCATCTGCTGCATTCGATCTTCTTTAATCCACATCTCTGCCATCTTCTGAGCATAAAGAAAAAACATGAAATGAGAGCTTTAGCTTTAGTTCCTCCTGTTTCTCCTGGAACATTGGGCGACGAGTCCCCTCCATTTGTTCTGGTCACTGGCAGCCTTTCTTGCTCCTTGCCAGCTGACTCCCATCTCTCTTAAGTCTGGTCCCACTGTGGCATTGAGGCCCCATCTGTCACCATCACTTTTGCATTTAGGTCTCCAATCAGCATCTTGATGTCATAGCTGGGGATCTTGTCAAACACGACCTGGAGCTGGCTGTAAAAGGTGTCCTTGTCCTCATCTGAGGCAATTTCAGTTGAGGCATAGCCCTGCATGATGGTAACTTCGGCATGTCCAGTGTTTCATAGTCTTCAGTACCTGGTCCATGCACACTTTCCAGGTGCCTACTCTGGTGTTGGCTCTGGCATCGAAGATCAGGGTCATCAGGGGTCGTCTTCCTGCCGGATTTCACCCGGCCCCGTCACAGATACATCCAAGGATGTGTCCTCTCTTTTCCGCCACAGTATACCGGCTCCACTGCTCCTCAATCGGCAATTCAGTAACAGGCTGTTTTTTTTACGGGTTGGGGTTGTCCAACCCCCAACCTGGAGAACCAGCTGCTGACTTTTATCTGGCCTCTATCCCGAAGCCTGCCCAGCATGGTTAAACTTGCCAGGGGTGTGACACCCCCTCCAGTATAGCTTTCAAGGGTCATTGAAGCATGCAAGCCTCTCCACCAATGAGCACAGGGAGAAGAGTACCAGCACCGGGAGAAGATGTGTCCAAACTTTTGATTCATAGTGTATATTAGTGTTAAGTTAAGCATTTTTTAATGAATAACATACAATATCATGTACATCTCGAAGGTAGAGAACTTGAAGTAAAATTAACAGGTAAAATTAAAGTGTCCTCTTTGAAGCTTTCTCCACTGCTGTGTCCACAGCTGCCATGAGAATTCACCATTTTCCCCAAAATGGCACAGACAGATGGTGGGTAGTGAATAAGCAGGCAGCAGCAGAAAACATTTAATGATTGCTGCAAAGACAGCGCTTTGCTGAAATGGACTTTTCGAAAGATAATTCCACTCCATCTCACGCTGTCACCTGTTCGTGTGCTTCTTTGGTTGCAGGTTTAGAATCAGGTATTCTTTGGACCACATTGTATGATGTCCTTGTTAATACCCTGGCTCCCTTATTTCCTCAAAGAGATCATTAAAGTTTTGTCTTATCACAGTCATACAGACACACAGATGGCAGCCAGTAGAGATTTAGCAGACAAAAGGAGTAATCCTTGATTTTTATCTCACTGCTTTTAAGTATATTAGCATATTCTTTGCAAGGAATTCACTGGCATTGAAAGAAACTTGAACAATCTATGTAAATATTCACAAACAAATGGTATGGTACAAATTGTAAAAAAAAAAAAAGAAACCCCTAAAACAGAATGAAGATCAAATATTTACTTTTTGCTTTCTTTTCTTTTCTTTCCCACTGTGACTCTGACTTTCTTGGATGTCTTTGAAGCATTGTAGTTGAAGGTTATAGACAGAAGAAAATGCCCTTATTTGGAGCTTATATTGAAGTTTGAAGGGATATTATCTAGCAGAATGTGTGGTACTGATGGCCAACAATCTAGGGGCTTTAAATGCAAATACTGCAAAATGAATGGTCACAGTAAATGCAGTGTCAATGTGGCATTTAGTTCCAAGTGAACCAAGTGAGTGTGGAATTTATTTTTTAGTTTATTGTAATCCCTTGATACTGTGATGGAAAAAGTCATTAAATGCGTCATGTTGAGAAAACATAATATCACAACTTGTCTGCTACTACTCATGAACTGATCTAGTGTTAATTACCAATTACCCGAATATAATCCATTCACTCGTGTAATTTATTTGTCATCCAGTGTTCATATGATCAGTGAATAGAAGCGATTTGAATTCTTCATCATTCAGTATAATCTTATGAACACTCATCTCAAACAACAGCTGATGATCTGACATTCTGTTATGAAGCAATTCAAAATACATCCAATTAATTAAGTGAGCAGAATAACCTCTCCAGTATACTGTAATTTTGAGTGAAACTTAACATATTTCTAATAAAAATAAGATAAATAAAATGTTTAGGTTTCTAAATCCAGTGGGTGTTTGGGAGTTGTTTACTGTTTTTTAAATTGTATCAGTATCTGCTGATGTGTGCTGGTTGCATCAATGTTTCCTGATCCACTGGAGGCCTGTGATCGTTACACTTTATATCATAAGGATGCTTGTCAGGAGTTGTAATCTTTACTTGTTTGTGTGTTTACATGAGGTAAAACCTTCCCTTTCCTCGGTCTAACTAGCCCGGTACACAGCGGTGTGGAGTTGTAAACAGCACCTCCAGAGCTGTTTATCTCTGATAGTCATGCTGGACCTGTTCCTTTAACCTCATGTTCCAGTCACAGGACACCATGTGTGTGTGTTTTATTTCCAGGTCACATGTGTACCCGTGGAGAGCTGTGAACAGTACCCTTCCTGTGGAGCCTGTCTGGGATCAGGAGACCCTCACTGTGGCTGGTGTGTGCTGCATAATGTGTAAGTACATGTCCTGCTGAACATGTTGAATCTATGACATAGTGTCAATAGTTAAATTAAGTAGGGATCTTGCAATTAAATATACATAAAAGTGTTAAAATGACTAATAAAATATTTATTATTCATAATTTCAATTAAACTTGGGCTGTAGCAGCCATTCCATAGATGTTCTATATTTGGTTTTACCCATGTACAGTGGTACTTCTACTTATGGAATTAATTGTTTCTGGAAGAAATTTTATAAGTAGAAAATTTCGTAAGTAGAGACACGTTTTCCATGCAAATGCCCTAATCCGTTCCAAGGCCCCCAAAATTAGACATAAATGTTTTATAAAGCATCAAAATGCATCAAAACATGTAACAAATACATGTTACAATAAGATTATTACTCAATAAATGAGAGTTGTGCATAATGTAAAAAACAAAGAATAGAGTAAAGAATAAAAATGACGGTCATTTACCTTTTAACTGCTGTCCTCATTGTTTTTTGCCCTCTTTGGTTCATGCGCTCTTACCTCACCATGCTGAACAACAGAGTGAATTCCAGTTGTCCTTTGGAACTTCTTGAACCACCCACGCGATGCCTGAAACTCCTTAAACTTCCTTTTGTTTTAATAACATTGCGATTGTAGATGCATTACGGCCACATTCTTTGGCGAGATCGACCAAACGCATCCCTTTTTCATGCATTTCTATTATCTCTTGCTTTGTTTGTACGGACAAAAAAACTCTTTTCTTCGTCGTTTCTTTTCCTCTTTTCTGCATCAGTTTCTTGGGGTCCATAGTGAATACTTTAAATGTTAATATATTTACGTAAAACTATCAGAACACCTCATGGGTCAAGGGCCAAATGACGAGGATGCTGCATAGACACCTATCTAGCTGCACACACAGGTCCCTCTTAGCCAATGGGATGCCAGGATGCTAGGTAATAGCCAATGGCAGAGCAGCTATAAGAATGTTGCCTTGACGATGTTTCTTCACATTGTCAAGGCTTATTTTCGCATAATAGATGTTATATTATATAGAGTAGACCCTTGTGGCCTCATATTTTTTTGTGTGTCAACACAAAAACTAGTTCAATTTATGAATTTACAAGGTTTGAGTCAAAAAATAATAACAGATTCAAACATGTGCTTTGTTACCAACTTGAGTAAAAACACGGGTCAGTCTATCAGGCCTGATTTATAAAACAATCCTTCTAGACTGACTGATCATTTTACAACACAAGACAGCATTCACCCCTTCACACGAACATCCATGCAGTTCTGGTTATACTTTACATCTCCAATGATAATAATCCAATCCCTATGTCAGGGGTGTTAAGCTCACTTTAACCGAGGGCCATATCAGCATAACGGCTGTCCTCAAAGGGCCAGGTGTAACTAATAAATGCAACTAAATGGAACTCAATGTAATGTAACATAAATGTAATTAAACCTTAATGTTAAATAACTCAGAATTTATTACTTACTCAAGTGAAAAACATTACAGTAGCACAGAAAAAAACATGTTTGTTTGATTCTCTGTTATAACATAAATCCTTTTAATTTGTTAGGTTATGAACAGAACTCCATCAATCAAGGATCAAACTATCCAAGTGAAGAAAGAAAAATAACATGAAATACAAGTTAGGGCATTAACTTTGTTCAAAACGTTTTTGTCAGTGCTTAATTATTGCATTGTTGGAAATTTAGTTTTTGGTCAAAGCATACTTTTGAACTTTTTATTTGTAGACACTCTGACCTTTTACGTTCTTGTGGGTCACAAAAAATTATGTGGCAGGCCTCATTTGGCCCCCGGGCCTTGAGTTTGACACATGTGCCCTGTGTGATGCCTTGAGCAGTAACAATCCAGCGTCAACAAAAACATAACCCAATATTGCCTGGTTAAACTTCAAAGGACTCTAAACAGGAGGGTTTCTTTTGTACAAAAATTCCCTACTATAGTCCAAACACTAAGAAATGACTTTGTTTACAGAAGCCAAAACAGGAAAGGGACTAAATTGCTGTAGCTTAAACAAAGAAAAGGATTTTGGCTCAAAATGCATCTTCCTAACATGTTTCAGCATTTATCAGCCTCACAGCTAATTTTAGAGTCACTCAGGCGCATATGACCAGTGACAGAAATAGATCTGTGACAATGAAAAAGAATGTTTGAGAGTGAAGTTAACATCTTTCCCACTTTCCCACTCATCTCTGCGTGTGGCAAATCTCTGCTGGAGTGGTCATGGCTTTTGGGTTGTCACTTTCTAAATTTGAGTACAACAGTCACATGATTTTCATACTTGTACATTCCAATCAGCAATTTGGTGGCTTATGTCCATGTGAGCTATGCTTCGATGTGAACTTTGCTCCTTAAACCTTTTCTAGTGTTTTGTCTAGAAATTGGAATTTGTTTATTCTGCTGTGTGACACAGAACTGAAAGAATTAGATCTAAACGTGTCATCAAAATAAAAATGAGAATTGTAGGACTTTGACGGCCACTAGGTTCATGTTTGCTGGTGGCCATGCACTACTATGATCCAATGATGGTGAGGCATGAATGTGCATTTGGTGCTAATCAGGTAATGAAAGTGTGACATCAGAACTTACAATGATTTACAACCTTTGGGGAAAATACAGTGCGCCCTCGTTCTTTGCAGTTAATGCTTTCCAGGAACCACACGCGATTGAGGAATCTGCGATTGAGATCGCAATCAATTTATCTTGTTCTTCTTCTTTTCCTTTCGGCTTTTCCCTTCAGGGGTCGCCACAGCGAATCAGTTGCCTCCATCTAACCCTGTCTTCTGCATCCTCTTCTCTTACACCACCTACCTTCATGTCCTCTTTCACTACAATCTATTTATTATTTACGGTAATTTAAAGGTTTATGAACCCTCCCCATACTGATATTAAACCACCTTCCATCTGTATTACCTTTTCTCACACTCTGATAGACTGTTTAAAGCACTTTTGTGTCTCACGAAAGTCCGAGACTGACGGAACAGAGCACACTTCCAGATGTCGTCAGCCAATAGAATGCGTGTACGGTATCACATGTCTGCCTACTAGAATTCCGCGATAAGGTGGAGTTGCAATCGTTGATGCACAAATGTGCGAAGGTGCACTTTACTCTCAACTATTGGTTAACCATAGACTAATTCTGATTCATACAATCCTTTGTGACATAGTAGAACACATATACTGTAAGTTGCTATCAGAATATCAACACGTATGTGTTGAAAACCACATCTGTCGAAAACCAAAATGCAGTTCTGTCAGTATTAATCTCAATAAGTTATTTCAAACGTAGATGTGACTAAAGCATAATGTTCCTTCTACAACAGATGCTCCAGAAAGGATCGATGTGAACGAGCAGAAGAACCTCAGCATTTCACAACCAGCGTGGAGCAGTGTGTTCGTCTGTCAGTCCAGCCCAACACTGTCTCTGTCACCATGTCAGCAGTACAGGTGTGTGTGTGTTTGTGTATGTGTGTGTGTGTATGTCCGGTTAGAAGGATCATAGAGTGTCTATTCTTAAATATAACAAGAAGACATTTAAAAAAAAAAAAGCAACAACTGCAAAAGTGATAATACATAATATTAACTTTTCTGTGTCCATTCCTTTGACTTTGATCTGAAAAGGGTTTTTGAGTCACATGTTTTACATTCACACAGAAATAATACTTCCTGTGACTGATGAAGTGTGTTAATTTTATCATGTTGTTCCTGATCTTTTTTTTCTTCATCTCTCTCACAGTTGGTGCTTCAGACTCAGAATGTGCCCAGTCTGTCTGCTGGGGTTAACTGCTCCTTTGAGGACTATGTCGAAACAGAAGGACGCATCTACAGTGGACGAATTTTCTGCCTGTCCCCCTCAAGAAAAGAAGTGGCCCCCATCACTCGAGATAAGGGTAATAACATGTACCAAATATACATGTAGTGTGAAAATGATGAATGGTAGAAACTTTTTGGTGTTTCTAGAAGGACAATATGTTCTTTTCATGAAAAACCAAAACCAGAAACATGCATTTAGAGCTTGAGAGTGTTTTGTTGTTATGTGGCCTTTGCTGATATCATTTTTCATACAACTCTTTTCCTCTAAATTTATCATGCAAAATGGGTACCTGTGACATTCACAAACTCAGTAACTGATTTTTTAATGTATTTTGTTAGGTCTTGTTAGCTAGAGAAAAAATAATTCTAAAGTTATTTTGAATTAGTCGTGTAAAGGCAGCTACTGCTCCTGCAGTGTATAAGTAATTGTTAATTGCCTTTTCATGTTAATTAGAATTTGAAGCAAAATACCTTGTCAGTAATGATTTGGATGAAGTTCGCGCTAAAACATAGAGCTTATTTGTTAAATCAGGTTGTCAGTTAGCTCCCTTAGCTGTAGAAACAGTAATAGTTACGTTAAAATGAGTAAATTGTCTGAAAGTACTAACTTATGGTACTAAAGTACAGTATCCAAACTCAGCCAGTGAACTGATCTTCTGAGTAGGTAGCATGCAGCACTTTCAAGGTAGATTAGTTAATCCTGGGAGTGTATGAAGTTAATTCAGTTTTTATGTTAACATTTGCAGCTAGAAAATGGATTCATAATCAATTTAAAATGTTGTTGCACAAGCTACCTAGCCAAAACTAACAGCCAATTAGCTTCAGATAGCAGGAGAGACAATAATACTGAAGTAATTCTGCTTTAGCTGCTCTACTTTAACACATGAACCAGAAAGGTACATACTGCTGAGACTGTAAGGCACGGGTACACAGCGTTAGTACAAAAACGTTGCCAGCTTGCTCTCAACCAGGAAAGAAGCTGATTCAGCCTTGCTAGGTTGTGAGTTGTCCATTATTATTTTAATGTAGGATTTCGAGCGCAGTCTGCATATGCGGCAATGCGTGCAAAAAACCTGAAAGGTCTGAAGATCCACCAGACTAAGATGGCCTACCTCAGGAAGGAACAAGTGAAGCAACACACAGGAATATCAGCTGATGCAACAGTTTTTGTGGCACCAGCTGTAGAACCTGGTCAGACAGAAGAGGAGCCGAGTCCGGAGGCCCCCCACAGTACCCGGAACCTCCAAGCAACACATGTCCCCCCAAGGAGCAGGAACTCGGAACAACGTTGGGTAAATTGGCCTGCCGTCAACATCAAGGACTGGACCAAGCTGGATGAGGATGTAGACAAGATCCTGGAATCAATCTCAAAAGGCTGCGCTGATCTGAAACTCCAAACCATGTGCTCCCTTGTCATGAGCATAGGAGCCAAGTGTTTTGGAGTGGAACAAAAGCAAGGAGCAAGCAACCCAGCAAAGCTCAACCAGCGGCAAGTCAAGATGACCCAGCTAAGACAAGAACTGAAATCCTTGAGATGCCAGTTCAAGGCAGCCAAGTAAAAGTAGAGACCTGTCCTCTCGTAACTCACTAACATCCTAAGGAAGAAACTCATTACGCTGAGGAGGGCCAAGTGGCACCAAAGAACAGGCAAGGAAAGGGCGCGGAAGCGTAACACCTTAATAGGCAACCCTTTCGCCTTCACCAAGAGGCTACTGGGCCAGAAGCGCAGTGGCCAGCTTGCCTGCCAGGTAGAAGAGATTATTCATCAGCTCAAGACCACCTTCAGCGACACATCAAAAGATCAAGAGCTTGGCCCTTGCAAGGCACTGGTGACACCTGTACAACCAGCGTCTCAATTCAACAGTGCTGAGCCCACCTTGTCAGAGGTAAGAGAGGCTGTCAAAGCGGCAATATCCAGTTCGGTTCCTGGCCCCAGCGGCGTGCCCTACAAGGTCTACAAGCAGTGCCCAAGGCTGCTCAGGTGCCTATGGAAGATCTTTAGAGTGATCTGGAGGAGAGGGAAAGTAGCCGCCCAGTGGAGGCACGCCGAAGGCATCTGGATTCTGAAGGAAGAGATCTCTTAACATCGAGCAGTTTCGTATAATCTCACTGCTCAGCGTTGATAGCAAGATTTTCTTTAAGATTTTGTCCTAACAGCTAACAGAGTTCCTCTTGAAGAACGCCTACATAGATACCTCTGTCCAGAAGGGAGGAGTTCCGGAAATACCTGGGTGCCTCGAGCATACAGGAGTGGTGATGCAGTTGATCTGGGAGGGAAGGGAAAGCAAAGGAGACTTGGCAACCCTTTGGCTTGACTTGTCCAAAGCATACGGATCTATCCCGCAGAAGCTTGTTGAGACAGCACTGACAAGACACCACGTTCCTGCGAAATTCTGTAACCTCATCATGGACTATTACAACACCTTCAGCACAAGAATCTCCTCTGGCCAAGTAACATCCGCCTGGCACCGCCTGGAGAAGGGCATAATCACCGGCTGTACAATCTTGGTTTCACTCTTCTCCTTGGCCATGAACATGATTATTAAGTCAGGCAAAGTCGAATGCAGAGGGCCCAAGTCAAGATCAGGGACCCGGCAGCCGCCAGTAAGAGCCTTTATGGACGACTTAACAGTGATGACTACATCTGTTCCTGGGTGGAGGTGGCTCCTTCAGGGGCTTGAGCAGCTGATCACATGGGCGAAGATGAGCTTCAAGCCAGCGAAGTCCAGGTCTCTGGTCCTGAAAAAAGATAAAGTGGCCAGCCATTTCCGCTTTACGCTGGGAGGGACCAAGATAGCAACAGTCACCGAAAAGCCCGTCAAGAATTGGGTAAAATCTTTGACAGCTCCCTGAAGGAAACAGCCGCAGTATATCAGACAAAGAGTTTCTTGTCATCGTGACTTAAAGCCATTGACAAATCCAGTCTCCCAGGAAAATTCAAGGCCTGGATGTACCAGCACGGAGTCCTGCCAGGAATACTCTGGCCCCTGTTAGTTTACAAGGTACCAGTAACAACGGTTGAGGCACTAGAAAAGACTATCAGCCAGTTTCTCAGGAGATGGCTGGAGCTCCCTTGGTCCTTAAGCAGCATTGCCCTGTATCACAAGCTGCACCTCCCGTTCAGTGGACTAACAGAGGAGTTCAAAGTCACCCGCTCCAGAGAGGTTATGATGTACAGGGACTTGGCAGACACAAAGGTGGCCTCAGCAGGGATCCTTGTCAAGACTGGGATGAAGTGGTAAGCACATGAAGCCATCAGCAGAGCAGAGGCAAGGCTGAGGCATAAAACCTTGGTTGGAACCGTGGCAATGGGAAGGCCAGGCCTTGGCAGTTTTCCCAAGCCATGCTACAACCGTGTCTGTGGAAAGGAGAAGCGCCAACTGGTCCAAGATGAGATTAGAGCAGAGGTGGAGGAAGAACGCTGCAGCAAGATGGTGGGTATATTCAAGCAAGGGGCGTGGACTAGGTGGGAGCATGCGGATCCTCGCAAACTCACCTGGGCAGAGCTCAGGAGAGCTGAACCTCTGTGCATAAAATTTCTCATACATTCCGTCTACGACGTTCTCCCAAGTTCACACCTGGGGCCTGGCAGATACTCAGGAGTGCAAGTTATGCCAGAGGAGGGGTACCATGGAGCACATCCTGAGTTGCTGCCCAAAGGAGTTTGGAGAGCGGCGGTATTGCTGGCGCCACGACCAAGTTTTAAAATCCTTGGCGGATTCTATCTGCACAGTGATGCAGAACAACAAGGCCCAAGTCGCCCCGAAGCAGCCAATCAAGTTTGTTAAGGAGGGCTCCTCCTCCTTAAACTCCTAAATCCTGCAACCTGAATATTATGGTCTGTCATATTATGGTCTGTCACAAAACAATAAATAAATAAATAAAAACATAAATAAATAAGGGGTCGGCATGGTGGAACAGGGGTTAGCGCTGTCGCCTCACAACACGGCAGTTCTGGGTTCGAGTCCCGCTCTGTGCGGAGTTTGCATGCTCTCCCCTTGTCTGCGTTGGTTGTCTCCGGGTTCTACGGCTTCCTCCCACCTCCAAAAGCATGTGCTTCAGGTTGATTGGCTGGTCCCAAATTGCCCGTAGGAGTGAATGTGTGTGTGCATGGTTGCCTGTCTTTGTGTGTCACTCCGCAGTGCACTGGCGTTGTGCCCGGAGTGTCCCCGGCCTCACGCCCTATGCCAGCTGAGATAGGCTCCAGCTTCCCTTGACCCGCTATGGTGGATAAAGCGGCAGAAAATGGAATGAATGATTAGAAAGGGTCCTGATATTTCAGACACTGGGTGTCTCAGCTGAGCAGTTTTGTTCAAGATTGAAAATGCTAAGACTGAATAACTTGTTGGAAACACAAGTTATACTGTTCTTATTTTTCTTTTCTTCATGATCAACAAAATAAGAAAGATTCACAAAATCACTGCACAAACTCCATATGTACCGTTCATATATGGACAGCTTCCTCCTCTGAGTAAGAACTCTAATGTCTCTATTGATTGTCCTCCTGGCTCTACTTACTTCCTAGCAGGAACACTGTAGCTCTAAAATGTCAGCTAAGCAGATATTGACAAGAAATACCTAAAATAAGGCTGTTAACATTTCAGAATATATTGGCTGAGCTTGTCTATGATACTAAGTTCATGATACCATGGCCATACATCTACTGTAATGAATTCTAAGTTGTGCACTGTAAAAATATTGCTGAAAAAAAATAAAAATAAAAAATAATATACTTTGTGAATTTTTGTAGGTGACCAACGTGTGATAAAATTGTATCTGAAGTCAAAGGAGACGGGAAAGAAGTTTGCCAGTGTGGACTTAATTTTCTACAATTGCAGTGTTCATCAGTCGTAAGTTTAACTTTCTCATTTTGAAATTGTAAGTTGTATGAATGGGGAAAAAATTACAAGTGGTCAAAGAAGCGATACTAAAATCTTATATAAATCTGAAAATTCCAAATGATATATATCCAATTTATGGTGGTAGACAAAGCAAAATGTGGACTGGTGAATTGCCCTTATCAAGAGAGATGGGGCTTTACCAAAAGCATTTGTGCTGAAATAATTGCCTGCAACAGTCTGTGACCTCTGCTAATACACCATTTGAAGTCTTCAAGCTTTTCCTTTTTTTTTTTCCTCGTTTTTTTATTTTTACAAATCAATTAGTTAATTAAATCTCAAGCAATGAAGGGACTACTGGTGAGTGAAATCGTAAATTGATTCCTAACCAGGCAAGAAGTCGAAAGGCAGCCAAGCTCCAGTGGCTTGAGCATGTCAGTCTCATTTCTTGAAAATGAAATATCCCTAATTTGTATCGAAATACTGACTGACATTTCAGTGACAGGTATGATTTTTCGTGTGTGTGTGTGTGTTTACTGCACATGTCTGCTATTTAAGAAAGGGGAGCCAGGGACGAGAGAAAATCTAAAGACAGAGGCTTTTTAATCCTTATGTTTGATGATTTGTGAAGACAGAATACAAATGATGTTGAATAATATTTAATCATAGTCCATGGTCTGTTTTAACATGTGCAGTGTTCAACTGGTAAAAAACTGGTTCAAATTTGATTTAAAAAAAGTCCAACTTTCAAATAGCAAGAGTCGCAGTTTGGAGCAGAAGTCAAATAATTACTTTGTATCTTTCTGTATATCTAGGAGGGTCACATTTAGATTAATAATGCTGATGACTGTGAAGACAGCTCTTACCAGCTTAACTGAGGTAAAAAACAAACAAACTATCAACTGAAACTGAAACTACCTAATATTTCTAAAACATTTTAAATTGTTTTCCTCATTCTGAAATAATTTCTTAAAAAAGAAATAGACACTTTTTTTAAAGAACATAAAAGTTATTAATTGAATGTACTAGCTATATAGTATTTATCAGGTCCTCTCTTATTTATGTGCATCTAAGTCTGCCTTTTATTATCCCTAATTATGAACTCCATTAAATGTTCCATGAACTAAACTCGTAGGTTCATGCTACAACAAGACAGCCATAAAAATTCTACTTGAAACATAAAACACCCACTGCAGGTTAATTCAGCAGAGGATGCACATAAATCTGCAATGTCTTAATTCACGGGTCTTTATAATAAATTCACTTAAACCACTTAATTAATTTCGTTTTCTTGGTTGTCAGAGCTAGTACCTCACACACAAATCTGTCATTAGAGAGAGCATCAAAACCTGTACATCTCCATTGGCCTGGTCTGATCCAAAAACATGGCAGCATTACTGATCTGTAGTAGACTTTGAGGAGCAAACCAGGTTGCTTTCACTGACAGATGTGTCCTCGACAGCAAGGCTTCTGCCTGTGTCTGATGCCTCTATAGATGATTAACTCCTTTAGTTAGTTAGTTAGTTATTCATTTATTTCAGGCAAGGCAAAGAAAAACAAAACAAAAAACAAACAAAAAACAACAACTAACAAAATAAATAAATAAGCAAATAATAAGCAAAGATCATAACCTGCATAAACAGGTTATGAGTATGTTCAAGAAAACCAACCTTGTGAATGATCTGCACTACTCTTTTCTGTAATATTATCAGAGGATTAATTGTGCTCTGGTAAGTATTTCCCCAAACTTCAACACAATATGTAAAGTATGGGAGGACCAAGGAGCAGTATAAAGTACAGAGTACATTTCCATCAAGGTATAGTTTTGCTTTATTTGTAATTGAGAGGGCTTTGGAGATTTTTGTTTTTAATTCTTTGAAAGATCTATTTATTTTAGTGTAGGAACTTCTCAACACGGAGGGAGATAATTGTTAAATTTTAACTATTTATTTTTATATTATTTATTTCTTTTATTTAGTGTAATAATCCCCGAAGGGATTTGTATCATCGACTTCGAGAAAATGTGAAAGCAGTGTGTCAGAACTAATCAGAATATGTCATTTTGAAGATGTTGGAAGTTTTTAACTTTGAAAAAAAAAGAATCCTTTTTTTTTCTGTACTGTATCCTTTATGTCACTGCCCAGGGCTACTCCTACGCTAGTTTAAGAATAGCAGATTTACAGGATTAGATTACATGGAAGTCACCTTACTGAGCAGTTTGAAGTGAAGAACCCACAAACAGGAATCAGGAGTATTTTTTCATCAGTCGCCTTCTTTTCATGCAGAAGAAAAATGTGATTGAAGCCCATACATAATAAGCCGCATGGCAGCCTATCAGCATAAAAACTGTTTAGCCTTAAAAGCAGTTTTCTCTTGATGGGCCAGTGAAGGTTTTTTGTTTTTCGTTGAACTTTCTGTAAGAAAGGAGGGGGAGAGGGAGAGGAGGGAGAGAGGAGAGAGGAAAGAGGAGCAGAATTGAGATTGGGACTGATAATGAATCAAGAATGTGTTTTTAATTGAACCGCCTTGACAACAATCTTTTATCCTTGAATCACCTCTTACAAACAGAGACTAATGGTGAGTGTGTACTCACTTGCCTCTTCTCACGTTCTGTCCCTTTTTCCCTTCCGTGCCTTCCCATCTTCCACATGTCTACACAGGATTTTCTCTTCTCCCATCCCTCTCTTTACCTTCATGAGCACCAACTATCCTTTATTCTTCCTCCAACAACCCTTTCCTTGCCCCCTTTTCTCTCTCATTAAGCCCTCTTATCGCCTGGGATCCTCTGTTGGCCCTGCATTTATCTACATAGTAATAGGGCGTTAATTAGTTGGAGCCGAGATGGTCATAATGGAGTAGACTTGGAGAGAAAGCTCACCTGGGTCACGTCTCAGAGCCTCTGGGTCTATTTCATTAATGGCTTTCATTCATTTTGTAAATGCACATAATTGTTTTTAGTTAGTTCTTCATGAGATAAACAGTGTACACAAAGTGTCAAAGTCATTGTAGTGTAACTTTGATTCCAGCCTGTTCATACATACTCTGACTTTTTTTGTGTTTGTGCTTCCCACCACTGATTAACTAGTCCGTCCAGCCCTCTCAATTTTTTTTATTTTTTTAAATTTAATTTTATATACTGGTTTGATCCCCAAAAGGAAATTAAGAAAGCACACTCTAGTTACTGGTTCAAACGCATACATACATATATTAGTGAGTACAGGCCACTCTAGCACACACACACATACACAAGGGGGCCTGTAGGCATGCAAAGGAGGTACAGTGGCAGGCAGCTCCTGCTTGATGCGCCTCAAATGAGCAATTTGTAAAGGGGACGGCACCTTTCTCAAGGGCGCCTCGGCAGTGCTCCCGAGTTGAGCTGACACCTCCCACTGTCAGCTCACCTCCGGGTGTTTTTTTGGGCGGGAGCGGGAATCGAACCGCCGATCTTGAATCATAGGACGACCCGCTCTACCGGCCGCCCTACCACTGAGCCACTGCCGCCCACTGTATTGCAAACGCTGCTGTTTCGCTTTTCCAGCCCTTTATGTCGCCTTCACTGGTTCCCCCAGGACTGTAGACTACGGTGTGGTCATTACTGTAGCGGCTGTAACATAAACCCACATGTCATACATCCAGCCCTCTCCAGTACCTTCTTTTTCCTTCTGACTCTTCAGCTGCACCTGCTTGAAGGAGATAGAGCTATATTCAGAAGACAATAATGGAGCTTGTCCTTGTGTTCAGGTAAATGTAGCCGCAAGAGGGCACAAGCCAGTGTCTTATTGTGCCGGTCCCAAGCCCGGATAAATACAGAGGGTTGCGTCAGGAAGGGCATCCGGCGTAAAACTTTTGCCAAATCAAAGATGCGAATCAAACATATGACTTCCATACCGGATCGGTCGAGGCCCGGGTTAACAACGACCGCCATCGGCGCTGTTGACCTACAGGGCGCCGGTGGAAATTGGATTACTGTTGGTCGAAGAAGGAGAGGAGGAAAGTGCGTTCGCACGAAGAAAGAGAAGAGGAGCGCCAAGAGTATAGGACTAAGAGTAGGGACGTTGAATGTTGGAACTATGACAGGAAAAGGTAGAGTGTTGGTCGACATGATGCAGAGGAGGAAGGTAGACATACTGTGTGTCCAGGAGACCAGGTGGAAAGGTAGCAAGGCTAGAAGTTTAGGAGCAGGGTTCAAGTTGTTCTATCATGGTGTAGATAGAAAGAGAAATGGAGTAGGAGTTATCTTGAAGGAGGAGTTTGTTAGGAATGTCCTGGAGGTAAAAAGAGTGTCGGATAGAGTGATGAGTCTGAAGCTAGAAATAGAAGGTGTGATGTTCAATGTTGTTAGTGGGTATGCTCCACAGGTAGGATGTGAGCTAGAGGAGAAGGAGAAATTCTGGTTGGACTTTGATGAAGTGATGCAGAGCATACCTAGAAGTGAGAGAGTTGTCATCGGTGCAGACTTCAATGGACATGTTGGTGCAGGTAACAGAGGTGATGAGGAAGTGATGGGCAGGTTTGGTATCCAGGAGAGGAACGCAGAAGGACAGATGGTAGTTGACTTTGCAAAAAGGATGGAAATGGCTGTAGTGAATACTTTCTTCCAGAAGAGGCAGGAACATAGGGTGACCTATAAGAGTGGTGGTAGGAGCACACAGGTAGACTACATCTTGTGTAGACGATGTAACCTGAAGGAGATCAGTGACTGCAAAGTAGTGGTAGGCGAGAGTGTAGCCAAACAGCATAGGATGGTGGTGTGTAGGATGACTCTGGTGGTGAGGAAGATGAAGAGGACAAAGACAGAGCAGAAGACGAAATGGTGGAAGCTAAAAAAGGAAGAGTGTTGCATGACCTTTAGGAAGGAGTTAAGACAGGCTCTGGGTGGTCAGGAGGTGCTTCCAGATGACTGGACAACTACAGCTAATGTGATCAGGGAGACAGGTAGGAGAGTATTTGGTGTGTCATCTGGAAGGAAAGTAGATAAGGAGACTTGGTGGTGGAATGAGGAGGTACAGGAGTGTATTCAGAGAAAGAGGTTAGCTAAGAAGAAGTGGGACACTGAGAGGACTGAGGAGAGTAGACAGGAGTACAGGGAGATACAGCGTAAGGTGAAGGTAGAGGTAGCAAAGGCCAAACAAGAAGCTTATGATGACTTGTATGCTAGGTTGGACAGTAAGGAGGGAGAGACTGATCTATACAGGCTGGCAAGACAGAGAGATAGAGATGGGAAGGACGTGCAGCAGGTTAGGGTGATTAAGGATAGGGATGGAAGTCTATTGACAGGTGCCAGCAGTGTGATGGGAAGATGGAAAGAGTACTTTGAGGAGTTGATGAACGTGGAAAATGAGAGAGAACAAAGACTAGAAGAGGTGACTGTTGTGGACCAGGATGTAGCAAAGATTAGCCAGGATGAAGTGAGGAGAGCACTGAAGAGGATGAAGAGTGGAAAGGCAGTCGGTCCTGATGATATACCTGTAGAGGTTTGGAAGTGTCTAGGAGAGGTGGCAGTAGAGTTTCTGACTGGGTTGTTCAACAGGATCTTAGATAGTGAGAAGATGCCTGAGGAGTGGAGGAGAAGTGTGCTGGTGCCCATTTTTAAGAACAAGGGAGATGTGCAGAGTTGTGGCAACTACAGAGGAATAAAGCTGATGAGCCATACAATGAAGTTATGGGAAAGAGTAGTGGAAGCTAGACTAAGGGCAGAAGTGAGCATTTGTGAGCAGCAGTATGGTTTCATGCCAAAAAAGAGTACTACAGATGCAGTATTTGCTTTGAGGATGTTGATAGAGAAGTACAGAGAAGGCCAGAGGGAGCTGCATTGTGTTTTTGTAGATCTGGAGAAAGCTTATGACAGGGTGCCCAGAGAGGAACTGTGGTATTGTATGAGGAAGTCTGGAGTGGCAGAGAAGTATGTTAGAGCGGTGCAGGACATGTATGAAGACTGTAAGACAGTGGTGAGGTGTGCTGTAGGTGTGACAGAGGAGTTCAAGGTGGAGGTGGGACTGCATCAGGGATCAGCTCTGAGCCCCTTCTTGTTCGCTATGGTGATGGACAGGCTGACAGACGAGGTTAGACAGGAATCTCCATGGACTATGATGTTTGCAGATGACATTGTGATCTGCAGTGAGAGTAGGGACGAGGTGGAGGAGAAGCTAGAGAGGTGGAGGTTTGTCCTGGAAAGGAGAGGAATGAAGGTTAGCCGCAGTAAGACAGAGTACATGTGTGTGAATGAGAGGGACCCAAGTGGAAGAGTGAGGTTACAGGGAGAAGAGATCAAGAAGGTGGAGGATTTTAAGTACTTGGGGTCAACAGTCCAGAGCAATGGAGAGTGGGGAAAAGAGGTGAAGAAGCGTGTCCAGGCAGGATGGAATGGGTGGAGAAAAGTGTCAGGTGTGATGTGTGATAGAAGAGTTTCAGCTAAAATGAAAGGAAAGGTGTACAAAACTGTGGTGAGACCAGCGATGTTGTTTGGTCTAGAGACAGTGTCACTGAGGAAAAGACAGGAGGCAGAGCTGGAGGTAGCAGAGATGAAGATGCTGAGGTTCTCTCTGGGAGTGACCAGGAAGGATAGGATCAGGAATGAGTACATCAGAGGGACAGCACATGTTAGAGGTTTTGGAGATAAAGTCAGAGAGGCCAGACTGAGATGGTTTGGACATGTCCAGAGGAGAGATAGTGAATATATTGGTAGAAGGATGCTGAGTTTTGAATTGCCAGGCAGGAGGCCTAGAGGAAGACCAAAGAGGAGGTTTATGGATGTAGTGAAAGAGGACATGAAGGTAGTTGGTGTGAGAGAAGAGGATGCAAAGGACAGGGTTAGATGGAGGCGGTTGATTCGCTGTGGCGACCCCTGAAGGGAAAAGCCAAAAGGAAAAGAAGAAGTCCTTGTGTTCAGGTAAACACGTAGCATAGACATACAGTATATTATTAGCACAAAGCAGCCTGAAGGCGACGGCCCAAAAATGTTTGTGCGCAATTTCACAAAATCTTGCTCAAGATGCTCAAATGTGGATGAACCAGGTACACGCATTCTCAAGCAGACACAAACAGGCGCTGCACAGTCAGACAGAACACACAGATGTAGATGCAGAAAATTACACTGTAAGCTATTTACAAATGCTGTTACAGTATTAAAATTTGAATTAAATGAGGGTTTTGGAATAGTTTAATTGGGCATGTGGGAGAATGGATATATGCATCTTTAAAGAGAGGAAGTGAAACAAATAGGATGGAGAGCCCCAGAGGAAGAGTGGGATGAGAAGTGGTGGGGGAACAGATAACAGAAAAAGAGGCCTGATGAAGGAAGAGAGATATTAAACAGAGCGTTAATGAATCAAGCAGAGATTGTACCCATTGTGTCACAAATAATGCGTCCCACAAAGCTAAAATGTTAGCGCTGTATTACAATATGAAAAGGATGAATATCAATGCAATGAAAAGAAGACCTCCAAGAGGGGGACCAGCCCCAGGTCCGGCCATCAGGAAGATCGTTCATCCATTCAAATGTTCTGTGAGTGTCTTCAGGTTAGGTCCCAGACTTCTTTGTTATGTCACCCTCATTGTAGATGTCAGTGTCAAACATTGTGAATAATTTTGGTTGACTTTCCGATAAGTGTGACCCCATTAAATTAAACTGGGGGTTGAGAGTTACTACTTTTTGTCAGAGCCTCGAACACAACTGGTAGGGAGAACCCTAAAGTACGACAGGGAAGCAAGCCAGTCAAGTATTTAAAGGGTTTAATAGGACAAGCAGGAGTCAGGTACCAGGTAATCAGTCAAACAAACAGATGAATAAGACAGGTGAACTTGCAGAGTCCAAAAAAACAGGCAGACAAATCTGAAGAGGGGTTGACGAAAGGCAGGGTCCGGGAAACAGGATGAGTCGATCACAAAAATCAGAGCAACAGGCAGGATTCAAAGGCTGGAAGGTCAGGGCGAAAACTAAACAATCTGGTAGCAAACAGGAATGAGCTCACATATCAGCATTACTCTCGTAAGGCTGATTGGGGAGTGGCTGCAGGTGTGTGAAGGGAAGGCAAGTGCAGGGAACTGATTGCTGATGAGACAGGATCTGGAATGAGATGACATGTTAGACAGAAAAAGCAAAGAATTGTCGTCTGACTGGAACTACCAGGAGAGGGCGTCAGGCTTGGTATTCTTAGATCCTGGTCGATATGAAAGGCACAAGTTAAATCGTTTGAAAAAAAGGGCCCACCTGGCTTGCTGAGAGTTCAACCGTTTGGCAGACTGAATATATTCCAAGTTTTTGTGGTCTGTTCAAACTATATAAGGCTGCTCCGCCCCATCCAGCCAGTGTCTCCACTTCCCATTTCACCGCCAAAAGTTCCTGGTTCCCTATGTCATAGTCAGGGTCCAGGAAACAGGCTGAGTTGATCACTAGTGATGTCCACTTTGTTCCGGCGCTCCGATACACGCCCCGGACTCGGTGGGCATTATCATGTGAAATACTGCTTCAGAGCCTGCCTCAAACATGGAAAAACCACGTGACTGATGACGTTTGGCACAGCAAGTGCGCCAAAACACTGAGCTTGTAGAGGATGAACAGGCATTTGACCTGGCTCTGCTATGAGGCCTTGTTAAATAGCGGGGGATTTTATTGACTGTATTGCAGCAGCGCAGCCACTTATCGAGGCCAGTTGTTCAGCCATTGACAGCTCTACTGTAAGACAAGTCTCCACTGCCCAGGTGACCCAGAGGAATGCCACAATGTCGACGTAGGTGACAGCTTTGTTCACAGATCTGTGTGTAGACATATGTAAATGTATTAATATGTGTGCCTGGTCCTGCAATAAAAAATCAATGGGTCCTGAGGTTAATCAGGAGGAGAAATGAACTCACCAGCTCAACTAACAAACATGAGACTGTTAGCATAACCCTAACTCGTTCCTCTCCCCATATAAATCCCCTGGTATTGATTATAAGCCTCACACTCACTAGCTTATCCCAGGCTCTATGAAGGCCTTAACATTCTCACTCCACTCCACTATAGGAGATTTTGAAACTTGACCCTCTAAAGTCTGAATAAACCATGCAGTTAATATGAGGACAAAGACAGAGGAAGATTTGAGTGAAATACAATATAAAGTCTGCCAATCCATGAAGTGTGCTAAACAACCATTTTTGGGTTTGGACAACTCACTTTAAATCCTCCCTAATGGCTCAATAATATGAATCCTCAAACACATCAGTCAAATGGTTTTATTTTTTTAAAAAAGACCAGGTAGTATCTGATAAGAAGAAGAAAGTGTACATGAGGTTGATGAATCCCTACATGTACCATGTCTTCATGATGGCCTTCACAGGGTAAAAACAAATAGATGTGTTCCCTTGCAAAAATGTTGCCTTAGATTTGTCTTTTAAATTTGCCTGTTTAAACACAGCCCATTAAAAATGGTTTTATTTTTTTGCTGGGTAGATACTATAGCATACAGTGTAATGTCCCATAAAACATTTGACAGCACAGAGAGCCTTTTAATTCATTAGTCTCAAAATCTGTGGAATTATTCATGCAAAAAACACATTTTACTTTGAAAATACACTGTTGATTCCTTTTTTTTCATAGAGGGCTGTGCTTAACAGTGTATTGAAAATGTTACCTGCCTCTCATTTTTTTTATTTTCCTACAACAGAACTTGCCTTTTTTTAAAAATCAAACATACTGCATATTATATGAGTATTATAGGGACAATAAAGACAGAAGTGTCTTCTGCAACTACACATTACAGCTTGTGTGCCTTAAACCAAAACGATTATTGTTATTATTATTATTATTATTATTATTATTATTATTATTATTATTAACCCTAGAGAACCCACACCCATTTATCCTTACAGGAAAATTACATGGGGTATACCACAGACCAAGTGGACCATATAGAACACATTTCTTAAGTTTTTTTTCAGAACAATAAAACTTAGTTTTATTATTATAGACATCCAGGAGGCATCCGGAACAGATGCCCAAGCCACCTCAGCTGGCTCCACTCCGAGCTCCTCTGTGGTGACTGAGCTCCTCAACATATCTCTAAGGGTGCGCCCAGCCACTCTTCGGAGGAAACTGATTTCAGCTGCTTGTATCTGGGATCTTGTCCTTTCGGTCATGACCCAAAGCTCATGACCATAGGTGAAAGTAGGAACGTAGATTGACCGCTAAATCGAGAGCTTCGTCTTGCGACTCAGCTCTTTCGACAGACTCATACAGTGACCGCATCTATGAGGAAGCTGCACCGATCTGTCTGTCAATTTCATGTTTCATCCTTACCTCACTCATGAACAAGACCAAAAGATACTTAAACTCCTCCACTTGGGGTAAAGACTCTCCATTGTCCTGAAGAAGGCACACCACCCTTTTCCTCTCCAGAAGCATGGCCTCGGATTTAGAGGTGCTGATCCTCATCCCACTTGCGTCTCACTCAGCTGCAAACCGTCCCAGTGCATGCTGAAGGTCCAGGTTTGATGAGGCCAACAGGACAACATTGTCTGCAAAAAGCAGAGATTAAATCTTTTGGTTCCAAAACTGGACTCCCTCCAGATATTGACTGCTGGCAATGCGAACCAAGCTCTGGCTTCGGTCATACATGGACCGGACAGCCCTCAGCACACCTTCTGGTCCCCCCTTTTGAAAAGAGGGACCAATCCATAGGTACTGTCCCCGGCTGCCATGCAATGTTACAGAGACGTGTCAACCATGACAGTTCCTGCACATCCAGAGACTTGAGGTACTCGGGGTGAATCTCATCCACCCCCGGTGCTTTGCTACCGAGGAGTTTGGATACCACCTCGGTGACCGCAGCTTGGGTGATAGACGAGTCTACCTCTGAGAACTCAGCCTCTGCTTCCTCTGTGTAAGACATGGTAGTGAAAATGAGGAGATCCTCAAAGTATTCTTTCCACCGCCGGACAATATCCTCAGTCGAGGTCAGCAGCTCACCGCCTCTACTGTACACAGTGGTGGCTGTACACCACTTTCCCCTCCTGAGGAGCTGAATGGTTTGCCAGAATTTCTTCGAGACTGACCGATAGTCTTCCTCCATGGCGTGGTCAAACTTCTCCCAGACCCAAGTTTTTGCCACAGCGACTACTCGAGCTGCAGTACGCCTGGCCTGCCTGTACCTGTCAGCTGCCTCAGGAGTCCTAAAATTCTACAATATTTGATAGGACTCCTTCTTCAGTTTGACAGCATCCCTTAGTTCTGGTTTCCACCACCGGGTTTGTGGGTTACCGCCGCTACAGTCACCAGAGACCTTGCGACCACAGCTCTGAGCAGCAGCTTTGACAATGGAGGTGGAAAACATGTTCCACTCATGTTCTGCCTCCTGCGTGATCTGGGAAAAGCTTTCCCAGAGGTGGGAGTTGAAGTCCTCATTGACAGAGGGTTCTGCCAGACGTTCCCAACAGACTCTCAAAACACGTTTGGGCCTGCCAAGTCTGTCTGGCCCCCTGCTTTGCCAGCAGATCCAGCTGATCCAGGTGGTGATCGGTTGACAGCTCTGCCCCTCTCTTCACCCGAGTGTCCAACAGACGCAGTCGGAGGTCTGACAATATGATAACAAAGTCAATTATGGACCTCCGTCCTAGGGTGTCCTGGTGCCATGTGCACTCATGGACATCCCTGTGGTTGAACAAGGTGTTTGTTGTAGACAAACAGTGACTAATACAGAAGTCCAAAAAGAGAACACCACTCCTGTTCAGATTGGGGAGGCCATTCATCCCAATCACCCCTTTCCAGGTCTCACTGTCATTGCCCACGTGAGCGTTGAAGTCCCCAAGGAGAACAATGGAGTACCCAGTCCGAGCACTAGTCAGTACCCCTCCCAGTGACTCCAAGAAGGCCGGGTATTCTGCACTGCCATTTGGCCAGTAGGCCAAAACGACAGTGAAACAACTGTCCCCAACCCGAAGGTGCAGGGACGCGACCCTCTCGTTCACTGGGGTGAACTCCAACGTATGACGGCCGAGCTGTGGGGCTACAAGCAAGCCGACACAAGCCCGCCGCCTCTCACCTTGGGCAACACCAGAAAAGTGGAGAGTCCAGCCCCTCTCAAGGGTTTGGGTTCCAGAGCCCAAGCTGTGGGTGGAGGTGAGCCCAACTATATCTAGTCGTTACCTCTCAACCTCCCTCACAAGCTATGGCTCCTTTCTTCCCAGCGAGGTGACATTCCATGTCCCTAGAGCTAGACTGTTTGTTTGGGGATTGGGTCATTGAGCCCCATGCTGATGACTGCCACCCAATCCACACTGCACCCGTCCCCTACGGTTTCCTCAGTGGGTGGTGAGTCCACCGGAGGTTGGAACCCCAGCCAACCCCAGGCCTGGCTCCAGGGTGGGGCCCCGGTTGCGCCATTTTTTAGTCTTCATAGGGGTTTTTTGTACTGCTCTTAGTCTTGCCCGTCACCCAGGACCGGTTTGTCAAGGGAGTCCCCAGCAGGATTATAAAGCCCCTGACAACATAGCTCCTGGGATCATTCGGGCACTCAACGCCTCCCACCACAATAAGGTGGCAGCTCTCGGAGGAGACATCAGTCAGCAGTGGAATGAAAATAAACTTGGACAGTGATAACTGGATGATGGATGGATGCACAAGTCAGGCTTTGTGTGCATACGGGGTTGAGGAGGAGGCTTGACAGCATCTAGGACAGACAGCTTATGTAATTAGTACTCATTTTTATTCAGCCAGTTACATTTACGCTGGAACTGTGAAGATTGTAAGGCCAGGACTGATGTTTTTTAAGTGTTGTTGGATGTAATTTTTTTTTTCCTGTTTATTTTCACCATTTTCATCGTTTTGCAGGAACCTATACAATTCTAAATGACTCCTTGGCTCAGTTAGTCAAGACCTTTGTGTGTTAAAATGACAAGAATATGTCAACGAAGATCAAAAAGTAGCTTGTTTATTCCTGTAGGTTTGTGATAATATAAACAAGTAAGACTTATGAAGTTAATATGAACTTGTTAAAAATGGTGAATTGAAGACCTAAAATAACTTTCTGCATTAAAAGACTCTTTCCTCACATTGATTTCTTGCCTTTATCTCTGTCAGCCATTATAGCCTTGTGTTAGGGCGGTAATCCATGTTTGAATGTGCATGTATATGTCTTGCTTCCCCAACTTTGAGGAAGAAAAAAAACAAGTGTTATATAAAAACAGGCTTATCTTGGTCTCCCAGCTTAGTTCACTATAAGCCACTGTAAGCATGCAGAATTAGAAGGGGGAGTGGATCACGGAAGATTCTCCTCTTTCTCTCCCCTCTCTGCGGCATCCACCTTGGACTCCTTGACAGCTGGAAAGAAAGTCTTAATGAACCAGGCCACAGTTAAACTTGTTCCATCTTGATTTCAGCAGATCAGGCCATGAACATTTGATGTTTTGCGGTTGCATGTATTGATGCCTGTCCACATTCAGTCTGTCAGTGTGTGAAATGTGTCTCCTGTTTATGGTTGTCCTTTGAGCCATGTTTCCACTCTACTTGTACTTCACCTGGCAGCACCTCTGCACATTTTACATGATCTCTGAAAATTTCTGGTCATGTAGAGTTTTGATCAGTGCATTTGCAGGGTATGAATGAAAATATACATGGTCAGGAGAGTTTCTTAAACTTTTTATCAATGTTCTGGCAAGCAAAACCTTACATTAATGTATAAATTATCAAATACCTTCATGCTACAATTAGCAAATATATTAAACGGGTATTTGTGTGTATTATGCACACACAAAAAAAAAAAAAAATTAATAATCAATATGCACCCATCCAGTAAGATTTATGAAAACCATTTCAGCAGTTGTATAATTAGGGACAAATATGATAAAATGCTTGCAATGCTTCATTTTTCCTCCATGGTTTTATTAAATATATTCATAATCCATTGATAAGTCAACCTGCAAGAAAACAAACAAATAACAAGCCACCAAAAACAGATGAGGTGGCGGTGGTAACAAAAACGAATAAAATCTTTAAATTTTTTTCGTAATAGACTGTAAATTCATCATATCCTACTCAGCATTT
This sequence comes from Antennarius maculatus, assembly GCA_013358685.1. NCBI lineage: Eukaryota > Metazoa > Chordata > Actinopteri > Lophiiformes > Antennariidae > Antennarius > Antennarius maculatus. The sequence continues at coordinate 8,295,693 of CM023607.1, read as the reverse complement.
TCCTGTTAGTTACTCTACATTGTCTTCTTCCAATATGATCTGTGTTCTGTAGCCTCCTTCCTCACATCAATCAACTGCAGGCCCTCCTTCCCTGCAGGCATGAACATCCTCACTGCTCTTCCTGTACACTTCTGCCTATGGCACGTCAATCTATGTACAGGCCTTTTTCCTGCATACCTATCATCCCAACTACATGTCAAACCAATTGCAATCTTATCTCTCACTTTGTCATCAAAAACTATACAGTATAATAATGTTCTCATTGGGCCCATTTCAAGAAGGTAGGGTTAAGATACCCCTGAGGTAAACCTGTTGTTCCGGGTTGACTTACCCTGAACTTTGAAAACCAGGGATTTCGGTTTCACAAACACTTTTCAGGGTTAGTTTTGTTAACCCGGAGTAAGTTGACCCGCAGTTTAAAGGGGTCCTATTATGAAAATCACACTTTTTCAGGTCTCTATAAATACATAGTGGTCCTCCCTAACCCGACCAACTCCTAGCATCTGATAAGCAAACATTTCCTGCATCAATAGATATTTGGAGTTTTAGGAATTCATGGCCTGGACTTAATCAAAATGATCAGATTGCCAGAATGGCCGTTTGTGAATTTACGTTTTGTGACGTCATTAACGTCACAAATGGAGCCCTGTGATTGATGATATTGATTGATTGACATGCCCAAGAGCGTGGCAATCCCCAAAGGGAGAGTTAGTTCAGGCTACGGTAGCATTGTGTGGTAATGCCCTAGCTCAGAGCTACACACTGACAAGCTGTTTAACTCAGTTAGCATTTGGCTAACTAGTTAGAGGTCCACTTCAATCATGTGTGTGTGTGTGTGTGTGTGTGTGTGTGTCCGCCGTAGGCTATCCCCAGCATCACAGCGAACACATAACCAGTTGCACATTAAATACTAATTCAGAACAATTGTCTGTTTTTAGGTGAATGAAAGCAGCTATAACTCTTCTAAGTGATTAGAGAGCTGCGTGTATCCACACACACACACACACACACACACACACACCTACACACACACACACACACACACATACACGCGTGCATGAGAATGCAAGAAAAAAACTTGGTGTTACTGGTAAAATCCCATGTTTCATTAGTTTGCGTTAGGCGAGGCACACTGAGCATCTCCCACATTGTATAGAAAAACTGTCGTTTGCTAATAAAAAATAAAAAACTGCTCTTGCTGCAGAAGTGAGAATGGATCAGGTCGTGGATGTGTATGATGGATTGGGACGTGAACCGGTACCGATCATAAAGATAACTGTCTGGATATGACGGAACATATGAACACGATACAAAAATATTTAATTCTCTGTGAATTAATGCTGAACCTTCACAAATGGGATCCTTGTCAAACGGACATGCCATGTTTGCCTATAAAATACCTCTAAAATACGGAGTTATTTATAAAACCTTATGTCGGCAAAACTCTCCGTCTGACAGAACCATGAAATGAAGCTGTGCGAGCGGCTGTGAAAGGGGGCGGAGTCAGAGGAAACCCTACTTTTGTGGAATAAAACCTGCTCCTGACCAGGTTAGCTTCAGAGAGTCTGTTACTGCGGTAACAAACCCAGAGGTTCAGTTTACATCGCTTCATGAAACTGGTCATGGTTACTGCTGTAACTCTTGGTTAAGTTACCTCTCTTTGTGAAACCGAAACCCTGGTTCAGGGTTAACTTACCCTTGTTTTCCACTAAATCTGCTTTTTGAACTAGGCCTCTTCTCAATTCTCTCCACTCCCACTGAAAACATCAACACTGTCATCTCTGCCAGGAAACAATGTCACCCTACATGAATGGAGATAAAATGTGGAATGACTTCCCATGATTATGGTTTAATTAAAATAGTTGTTCATTTCTTTTTTCTCTCACCTGCTCCCACCCAGCTGCCTATCCTGTGTCAGTGGAAACTTCCCCTGTCACTGGTGCAAGTATCGCCACATGTGCACTCAGGACGCCAGCGACTGCTCTTTCCAGGAGGGACAAGTGAACACATCACAGGTGAGGGTTCCACTATGTGAACACTCATAAGACAATTAGGAGCATGCCCAAGAGTAGTTAGATCTCATACAGCTTTGGGAGCACAGGCAAACAAGTAACACAGGAATAAAACTGCATGCATGTATTGTGGTGTTCACATTCATACACAAGTTTATTTAGCGGCTTACAGTACAGCTGCAGCATGCACAGCTTTTGAGTTCTGAGCGGTTGAGGATGATTGAATGGTGCTCAGACTGGCCCAGCAGCAGCTTTTGTATTCCAACTGGTGCTGGATTTATTCACTTTCAAGCATGTAGGGGTAAATAACAAATGGAAGAGTACTCCACCATCCCAAACAATATGTAATATTTGTATGAAAACCCACATTTATCCATGAGCTGACTCACTTTCACAGTCCCTCTGTAGAGGCCTCTAATTCTCCCGGACTGTTACACAAACCAAAGAAATTTACACTGACAAATCAGCACTGATTACAATTAATTTTTCCTTCCAGAAAGTTGCCCTCAGCACTTTAGTTCAATGTCATTCTATGGTGGAGGATTAGGATCACTTTCTCATGTGTTTGAGGTGAAAGAAGGAATATCATCCATCCTCGTTCTATTTGTCACTCTTCCTCTATCCCTTTCTGTCCTCTCACAGCACAGGTGCAGAAATCTTCAGATTAACATGTTTTGTGTAGGATACAAATGCAAGCTGTCGCTCTTGTTCTCCTCTCACCCATCCTTTTGTTGCCGGTAATTAATTTCTTACCACCTTCTCAGTCTAGAGTGCTGGTGTAGATGCAGATGGAGGAGGTGTAGGCCTGTGTATGTGTGTGTGCGTGTGTGTGAGAGAGACTCTGTGTTTCAGGGGCACCGTGTCCGAGGGTGTTTAGATTTGTGTGGGATGAGGGTGAGTAAAAGGGAGGGGGAGGATAGCACTTGACATCACACACCCGCCATCACATATTACACCATCGTTCATACACATCAGACTGACGTTCATCCTCATCTCACTAGGAAAGCCTCATCAATTTGGCTGCTTACTTCTTTGTTGTCTTTTCAGTTTTTTGTTTTTTGTTTTTTTTTTTCCTGTGCACTTGTTTTGATGGATGTGTCACTATGGTTACCAAGACTGAATGTCAGGAGGGCTTCACTGAATTTTGACAGACACACACACCACCACCTTATCCTCACTCTGATTATCATGGCAGATGAAGTGAAGTGACAGGTCTGGGCTTTTGAGACTGGTGGATGTGTTTGGTATTTATTTTGTTAACTATTTTCTTTGAAGCAAATCATTTGGACACAGCAGCAATTTGGTCAAAACACATTTCTCTCTGGCTTGATGTTTGTCCAATTTGCCAGTTGGTAGACCCCAGCCTAAGGTGATATTGCCCATCTCCACTGCCTTAAAAAGTGTCCCCCTGTGTCATTAGAAATGTGTTTCCTAAGTGATTAAATTCACACTACACTGGTTATCTTCCCAAAGGCATTTTTCATATTTTGACGTCAATTCATATCTGATTAAACGTCTGTGAATGTGTTCTACTGGTGTGTCACAAAAATGCACTTTAAAACAGACACACAATAATATGTCATTCTTGACCTTTGTAACAAAACGCATTCTCTGTTGCCACTTCCTGGATATGTGAATATATATAAATCAGCTGTGTTGGAGAGCAGATAAACAGAGAGGCATATTAGGGGCGACCAGGCAGAAAATTGCCAGAGTGGGACAAACACTTGAAAATGTGTACAAATATGTGTACAAAACAGTGAGAGAAACAAACACAGAGACAAACAAATTTGCTGCGCTTCAGTGAATCCCAGCGTTGAACTGGTGGAGTCGACAGGGCCTGCTCAGGGCCCGGGGGTTGGTTGAAATGATTTCAAATGGGAAAAATAAGACGATAATAAAAACCAACAGAAAAAGTAATAGCCAAGAAGCTTTGCATTTATTTCCGTCTGCACTCCTACCTCCCTTTTCATTTACTGACAATATTCTTTCTATTCAAGTCATTAATTTATTTTGCATGGTGTTGCATATTAAATGAGTGAGAGTAGAAACAACATGGCTATCTACTCACACCCCACATACAGCCTCTGATAAAAAGTGACTTTTTTTGTCTTTTTTCACTTGTCTGTAAAGAAGTTACAAGTTCATACATTACCTGTTTGATCGTCCACGATGTTTAATGATGCTATTAAAGGTCATTACATCCAAGTAAATTATTTAAATAGTTGAAGTCATGTGGTAAGTCAAACCATCAGGCTACATATATATCTCTATCCCTTGTTTCAATAGATAGATAGATAGATAGATAGATAGATAGATAGAGACTTTATTAATCCCGGAGGAAATTGCACATATCCACTGCTCAGGCATTACATAATGAATAAATACTGGACAAAAAACAGAAACACTGACACCAAAGGACATAACGCAAGACATACACTACACTAGCAGACACATGTAGCATTAACAGGACATATACTAAATTATCACTAAAATATCAACAGTATAAAATTAAAATAAAATAACATAAATTAAAATTAAAAGTACAAGTGAAAATTAGCAGGAGGCCCACATGGTGGGTAAGGTACACCCTTCTTACAATGTAAGGCATCACTATCTAATATCACAACATCTAATATCTATTTGGGGCGGCACGGTGGCGCAGTGGGTAGCGCTGTCGCCTCACAATACGGCGGACCCGGGTTCGAGTCCCACTCTGTGCAGAGCTCACATGCTCTCCCCGTGTCTGCGTGGGTTCTCTCCGGGTTCTCTGGCTTCCTCCCACCTCCAAAAAGCATGCGCTTCAGGTTGATTGGCCGGTCCCAAATTGACCGTAGGATTGAATGTGTGTGTGATTGTTTGTCTCTATGTGGCTCCGCGGTACACTGGCGTCGTGCCCGGAGTGTCCCCCGCCTCACGCCCTGAGACTGCCGGGATAGGCACCGGCTCCCCCGTGACCTGCGTAAGCGGGTTAAGAAAATGACTGACTGACTAATATCTATCTCACAATGGTCAAAAATATAAGGTGTCACTATCTAATATCAAAACATCACAATATATATAAAACATCACATATATATAAAAGTATATATATATCCAGCAGGAATCTAGTCTTACTATTTACATATGTGCAGTGCAGCTACAGTTATGGCTGCTGCCGGAGAGGCCATCCTTGTATCCATCTATAGCTCCACACTGAGAGTGGATGTCCTCGTTTTTCTTCATTTGGTCATGATTTAAGTATGTATAGCTTCAAGGGGGTGTTTCTAACGGGCTTTTGTGTTCACTCAGACCCTGCTCTAGTGAAGTCATCTGATTTCATCAAAAACCTTTTATTTAACTATCTGGACATTTGACCTTTTCAGTATGAGAAAATGCAGTTCCCCAACTCTGAATGTGCTCATCCTAGTCTCCCTTTTCCACCCCCTTCATCTGTGTTCTTTTTTCTCTGTATTCCATGTTGGGCTTTCCTCTTAAAATCTTACCAGTCCTTCCGCCTTGCGTTTTGCCGCCTTCTTCTCCAAACATTTGTTTCTTCCATCCCTCCTCCATTACATTCACTCCCTCTTCTCAGAGGCTTGCCCCCCTTACACAGCAGCTCCATGATGCATTAATGCTCTATGCAGGAACAAAGTGGTGGCTTTTGTAGCCCATCGTCATTGTTAATCATTAGCAGCCTGTGTTTAGGCTTCAAATAAAGAGAAGGTGAACATAGTTATGCGGATCAGGGTTGGCCTCCATGCTGCTAATTGGAAGATAAATCATCTTGATGAGTAAGTTGGTAAGAGATTAATATATCTTGCTCAAGCCTCCTTGCTTTTGCAGCAATCACATATCAAAGCATGAATGAATAAGCATTTGCAACCAACCTTTCTACAGGCAAACTTATCAAAGCACACCAAGCTTCTTCCTAGACGCCTCAGTCCACAATACGTCTCCTGATTTTTAGTCCTTTAAGTTAATTTCTGTTGTTTACTCACAAACTAATTCCCTCAACAAACTAATTAAAATGGGTTTTTATCACATTTTATTTGTGTCTCTTTGCTCAGGATGTCAAACTTACAGCTGTCTTTCCATTGTCTCTGCTTTCTGGGGCTTGGGCTGACACACAAGTCTTGGTGGCAGATATCTGAGGCTTTGTGGCTTGTACGTAGCATCTTCCTTTCTCCCTCTGGGTTTCTCTGGCTGGGGGGAACTGTCTGACTAACAGACTCAGACTCAGTGTGTATGTGTATGTGTGCGTGTGTGTGCGTGTGTGTGCGTGTGTGTGCGTGTGTGTGCGTGTGTGTACGTGGGCATGTGTGTGTGCCCGCATGTACAAATGTGTGTTAATTATTCAAAGTGTATTAAAGCTTAAAGATGCATCTCCAGATGCCTCTCTGATCGTTGGCGTGTTTAATGGTGAGAGACAGATGAGATGAGAAGCGTCCGCAATAAAAAAGTAACATGAATAGTGTGGCAGTGGCCTAGTTGTTAGAGAAGATGCAAGTCTGCTAAAACAAGTGTGTGCATAATGAGCATGAATAATTAGAAAACACCTTTTGCAAAGAACTATAATCCATAAAACTACTATGTAAAATTCACTTTAATGAGTTTGAATCAATCTAAAATTTTGAGGATTCCTGCCCCTTTAATTTCACAATTAACAATATACAGTTAATATTGCAGTTAAAAAAAGCACTGACACTACATCCTTGTAATTAATGTTGACAGAAAGACACAGCACAAGCCACAAAATCTACGAAAGGAGAAGAAGGATGGAAGCAGTGTGGGAGGAGGATGTGAGAGATATTTAGTTATTCAAGAGATGAAACTACACTCAAGGGTCGTGCCACTGCTCATGCCTCATGTATCTTTAGCAACTACTCAATAATCCCATGTCATGTAGTTCATGCTATCTACCTTACTTCTTTTTCTTTTGAATCTCAGTGGCTTAAAATAATTTAATGACATTATTTGTTGGTGTTAAATGTCACAAACCTTTATTTTCCCTGTGGAAAATAAGTAGACTTCATTCTAAATCATTAGCCATTCAGTCACAGAGGGCCCATAGCTTCTTTATATAATCCCTCCACCTGGTCCTGGGTCTTCCCCAAGATCTCCTTCCAGCTGGACGTCCCAGGAACACCTCCCTAGCGAGGTGCCCCGGAGGAATCCGCACCAGATGCCCAAACTACCTCAGCTGACTCCTTTCGACGCGAAGTAGCTGCGACTCTACCCTAAGCCCCTCTTGAATAGCAGTGTTTCTTTCCCTATCTTAGAGGGAGACACCTGCTATCCACCAGAGAAAGCCCATTTCCGCTGCTTGTATCCGCAATCTCGTTCATTCAGTCATAACCCATCGTTCATGGCACACACCCTTTAATTCTCCTTTTTGAAAAGAGGAACCACCATCCCAGTCTGCCACTCTTTCGGCACTGTCCCAGACTACCACGCAATGTTAAAGAGGCGTGTCAGCCATGACAGCCCCTCAACACCCAGAGCCTTCAGCATTTCCAGATAAATCTCATCAATACCCGGGGCTTCGCCACCATGAAGTTGTTTAACTAACTTGGTGACTTTGCCCAGAGAGATTGATTCAAATCCCCTATCATTCTCCAGCTCTGTTTCTGCAAAAGAGGACGGGTCAGTTGGTGTAGTTGGATTCAGGAGTTCCTCCACCTACTGACAACCTCCTCAGTTGAGGTCAACAGTGTCCCATCCATGCCGTACAAAACTTGTATGGTCCCTCGTTTCCCCCTCCTGAGGTGGCGGACTGCGTGTATGCACACATACACATACACATCAGTCCTCCAGAACAACTTTGGTGCCGTCCAAAAGTCCTTCTCCATGGCCTGTCCAAACTCCTCCCACACCCTCTGTTTTGCCTCCATCACAACTGAGGCTGCAGTTCTTCTGGCCTGTCGGTACCCTGCAACTGCCTCAGGAGTCCCCAGGGCCAACATGCCCCTGAAAGTCTCCCTCTTCAGTTGGACAGCATCCCTGACCACTGGGGTCCACCATGGTATTCTAGGGTTACCACCCCTTGAGGCACCCAAGACCTTGAGAACACAGCTCTCAGCTGCAGCTTCAGCAATGGAAGCTTTGAACATCCACCATTCAGGTTTGATGTCCCCGGCCTCCACAGGGATGCACGAGAAGCTCCTTCGGAAGTGTGAATTGAAGGCCTCGTGGACACAGTCCTCCTCCAGATGTTATCAGTTTACCCGCACTACTCGTTTGGGCTTACCAGGGCTTATCCAAAGGGTTCCCCCACCAACGGACCCAACTCATCACCAGGTGGTGATCAGTTGACAGCTCTGCCCCTCTCTTCACCCGAGTGTGCTCTGGTACCAGGTACACTTATGAGCATCCTTGTGTTTGAACCTGGAGTTAGTTATGAACAATCTGTGACTAGCACGGAAGTCCAATAATGCAACACCGCTCTGGTTTAGATCAGGGAGGCCAATCCTCCCAATCACGCTCTTCCTGGTGTCTCCATCATTGCCAACGTGTACATTGAAGTTCCCCAGGAGAACAATGGAGTCTCCTACAGGGATCTCGTGAAGGACCTCATTTAGGGACCCCTAGAAGGCCAAATACTACAAGCTGCTATTCGATGCATATGCACTAACAACGGTCAAAGTGTTCCCTCCCACAGCCTTAAGGCGTAGGGAGGTGACCCTCTCGTCCACCAGGGTAAACTCGCTCAGCCAGGAGTTTGTGAGTATCCCCACACCCACCCTGCACCTCACGCCTTTTGCAGCTCCAGAGTAAAATGAGGTCCAAACGCTATCCAGGAGTTTGGTTCCAGAATCAAGGCTGTGCGTGGAGGTAAGCCTGGCTCCTTCCCCGCCAGTAAGGTGACATTCCACATCCCCAAAGCCAGTTTCTGCTGCCTGGGTCTGGTTCCTCGTGACCCCCTGTCACTGCCACCCATTTGGCAGCACACCCCACCCCATCGATCTGCCCTGTGGGTGGTGGGTCCACAGGGGTGGGAAAATCCACATTGAATTTCCGGGCCACATTGCGGACCCGGCCACCAGGAGCTCACTGCCGGGCCCTCCGTTCAGGCCTGGCTCCAGATGTGGGCCCCCGGCTTCCTCCGGGCATGGTCACATTTTTCCCTTTTGGGTTTTTCATGGGGTCTTCTGAACCATTCTTTGTCTGGCCCTTCACCTGAGACCTGTTTGCCTTGGGTGACCCTATCAGGAGTACAAGAGTTCCGACAACATAGCTCCTTAGGGCATACAAACCTCTCCACCGCGATAAGGTGATAGTGCCAGTGGAATTGGCACCTTGTTTTTTTTAACAGACATGACAGAAATGCTGAACAGTCTTAACTTGCAGCTACAAGGTTAGGGGAAACTCATTTGGGACATGCGTTCCCACATAAAAGCATTTGAAGTGAAACTAGCGCTGTTTTTGGAACAAGTGAAAAAGCAAAACTATATCCATCTCCCTGCTACCCAAAACCTCTCGGCAGAGAACCCAGCAATCCTGTTCCCAGCTGAAAATGTGTGAAAGCACTGGAGATGCTGAAGGCAGAGTTTGGTGTGCAATTCCGTGAAATACATACTAAAGCAAAATAAATCCATCTTTTCCAGAAACCCTTTGTATCCGACATCAATGAAGCCAAGCCTTGTTATCAGTTTGAGTTGGCCAAGTTACAGAACTGTGATGTTTTGAAAAATGCATTCAAGCCTGACAATCTCTTTGACTTTTATGCATTTCTCCCAAATGACATAATAATGTCATGAACGTAGCACAGGGAGGCAGGACTCAAGTGCACGACACTGAGCGGTAAATCAGAAAAACAAGGTTTATTCCAAGCGAGGGTCGGTACACAGGAAAAGCAGTCAATCCAGGCAGAGGTATCCAAGATGGGAGGCAAAAAGGCAAAGTCAAAAAAACGAGCAAGGTTCAAACACGATAACAAGGACAAGAGCTATAGAACAAGGCTGTTGGAGAGCAAACTTTCTCAGCCCCAATCTCCTGACGAGGGAAGAGTTCATAAAGTTAGTGTCGGCACCAGAGTCAATGAACACAGAGGCCAGAAGTGAATTAAAGTTTTAGGGGAGACGATTTCCACCTGAGGCTGGAATTGGACAGGATTCCTAATGACACAGCTTCTGCTCACCTTAATCTGCTCTCTAGAATATGCCCCGGCTCCCTTGACATGACAGGCATTCACTAGGTGTCCCAACTGTCTGCAGTAATAGCACCTGCCGTTCCTTTGTCAGCGGAGACGCTGCTCAATGGGCAGGTGAGTCCGAGCCAGCATGGGTTCCTCCGTGGGGTGGTTGATGGGAACCAAGCTGGCTGCCGGTGGATGAATGTGACTCGGCCAATCCTGGAAGTTGCTCCTCCATCCGTGGTGTGGCGATGAGCGAGCCCGAAGTCGTCCCCGTTCCTGGTCCAGTTCGGCGAGTCTCTTGTTGATCTTGATGACCAAGGCAATGAGAGAAACTATATCCTCGGGTAGATCAACTGAAATTAACTGGTCTTTTATAGCTTCAGAGAGTCCTTGGAAAAAATGCATTAATCAAAGCCGCAGGGTTCCACTCGCTCTCTAAGGCGAGGGTGCGGAAGTCAATAGCATAGTCTGAAACCTTGCGTTTACCTTGCCTCAGCTTAAGCAATGACCTGGCGGCTTCCCTGCCCAGTGAGGTGCGTTGGAACACCTGCTCGAGGGCTCTAGTGAAACTGGCAAGGTTAGAGCAGGTTGTCGACCTGTGGTTCCACTCGGCGTTGGCCCACGCCTCTGCCCGCCCAGTGAGATGGGAGATGATAAACACAACTTTGACTCGGTCTGTGGGGAAGGCCCATGCTTGCAATTCAAAATGTAGCCCACATTGGGTTAAAAAAGGTCTCACGTCACCTGATTCCCCGGAGAATCGCTCCGGACGGGAGAGCTGTAGGCAGGAAGAAGCGGCGCTGGCCGGTGACTGAGAGTCACCGGCCAGCGCGGAAAACCGGGAAGACTGGCCAGGTTAGAAACTGCCACAGCAGGCGCCTCTCGAGGCAGATGAACGAGTAATTCACTGACCTGTGAGCCCAACGATGTCATCATCGAGTCCTGGCGAGCTGCCAGTTCTCTCAGAGCAGCGCACAGGGACGTGAGCCAGCTTGTCTCCCTGCAGTCAAAGGGCTTTGCGAACCGGATCAGAGTTGGCTGAGTCCATTCTGGCCATTTTTCCGTCATGAACGTAGCGCAGGGAGGCAGGACTCAAGTGCACGACACTGAGCAGTAAATCAGAAAAAACAAGGTTTATTCCAAGCGAGGGTTGATACACAGGAAAGGCAGTCAATCCAGGCAGAGGTATCCAAGACGGGAGGCAAAAAGGCAAAGTCCAAAAAACGAGCAAGGTTCAAACACGATAACAAGGACAAGAGCTATGGAACAAGGCTGGAACGTGAGCAACAAATTACAACAAACTGGCGACGAGACAAGACACAAAGGGGAAATATATGCAGGACTAATGAGGGTGATTAGACACAGGTGCGGGAGACACAATCAGGGATCAGGTGCACGCAGACGGGGAGGGGGCAGGGCAGACAGGAACCTGGAACAGAGAGTGATGAGTGATCACAAAATAAAACAGGAACACAAGACATGAAACATGGGAAAGCAAATAAAATACTTAAACAGACAGGATCATGACAAATAACCGGAAAGGGTTATTAATACTTGGTTTTGGAAGACAATAAATGTTTATGCACCCCTGCGGTCATCACAGTTTTTCTTTTACAAACTGACTTGGCCCCACATCAGAGAAGGGAAAAGTTATGTGGCCCTTACAGGAAAAAGTTTGGAGACCCCTGATGTATTCTAAAGATGACAATGATGATCAGATTTCTAAAATTCTGCTGACTTTCTTTCCACCAATGCAGCCTCTTCAAAACTTAATTATTGTGACTTTGTTGATGTCATTATCAGAGGATAATAAAGTCTGACAGTTGGAAGGGCGGTGGGTGTCTTTAACTGATCTAATTGTAAAGTAATGTAAGCTGCTGTGATTTCAGGCTGCATGAATCGCTTTCTAGGTTGTTTATTTTAGATAATACAAACAGGGTTCCTGAAACATTTGGTGATAATTTTACACCATATGTAAACCAGTTAGGATCAGTAAATCAAAATGCATGTGCAAAATAAGCAAGGTACATCCATTGAGTTATACTTACTTCTTTTATATTATTGGGATGGATTTTGTTTAACATTGTGAGCACAGATTCTTCTAGAGATGTGAAGCATTACATTGATCAGAAATGATCAGGAAAGTACAATTAAGTTCAAGTTTGTGGTTTCAAAAGCATGACAAAAATTAGATTTTTTTTTTTTTATGGTCTTAAATCTTAATGTCAGACCATTGTTTAAATTCCTTCTGTCAAACCATCAGAATTTCATGAACTGTCATGAAAGTGTCAAACTTTAACCATTTTATCTTTACACCATTCCCCTCTCCATTCCATATCCCCTGTAGTAAATGGCTAAAATGAGTGGGTGGACACCACCAAAGGCTTCTAACCTAGCTCAAAGTGTCTTTTATTAAACAGAAGAGCTCCAAGTTTGGTGTGATGGGGCTCCTGCTCCCCTACAGGTGAGACTATGACTGAGGAACTTAGGTCGCCATTTCGGCAAAACAGATGAAAGGTTTTTTGTTTTTTTTTTTGTTTTTTTCACTGAAATGAAGCAAAGGGGATGATTCACAAATGTAGAATAAAAGATGAAACAGGTCTTGCAAAGAAAAGTGATTGCTTTCAAAAGTTCTTCACATAATTAATTTGCATATTACATACTATGCTTTTGTTGTGCATAGCTTAAACTTTTTTAAAACATAGGACTCTCGAGACAAAGTAATTCGTTCAGTTCTTCCAAGATTAACGTGAGAAATAAACCCAAATACATGAAGCGGATGATGGGGAAGTAATTTCATTTTTCATCAGCCTTAATACTGACCCTGAAAGGTTTGCATTAACTTGGGGTGAGTCTATTGTTTCCTACATGACAAGAAGCACTGTGTATTTTTTCTTTCAGGAAGAACGAATACATTCTAATCTTGCAGGACGTGCAGAGAGATTGTACTTTGTGTTCTGTTAAATAATCTGTATCTACATTTTCAGCTTTACACACACACACACACACACACACACACACACACACACTGAAAAAGTGTGTTTTAGAGGTTGTTATTGATCCACTGGCTGATGTTTATCAGCTACATCCGCCTCTTTGACCATCTGGACCTGATAACATCCAGTATGACACACAATCGCACTTGGTTATCAGAGATACAAGACAGGGAAACTCTATTCTAATGGAAACATGTGAAGAAGCAATCTGTGTAGTGAATGGGGTGGATGGAGGGGGGCAATGGTGGTGTTGGTGGGTGAAGGAAGACAGTAATTCTCTCCGGGTTCTTCGGCTTCCTCCCACCTCCCTTAACATTCGTTGCAGGTTAATTGGCTGTTCCAAATTACCGGTAGTGTGTGACTGTGAGTGTGCATGGTTGTCTGTCTCTATGTGGCTCCGTGGTGCACTGGTGTCATGCCTGGAGTTTGCCCGACGTCACGCCCTCAGTCAGCTGTGACAGGCTCCAGCTCCCCGTGACCCGCTACGGCGGATAAAGTGGTGATCAGAAGATGGATTGATGAATGGATAGATGGACAACTAAGTTGAACAACTGGCTGATTGTGGATATTTAAGCTGGCAGAAAGTTATCAAGTTTATTAAGACATACCTAATGTAAATAATAAATGTCTTGATCATGATACAATCCATATAATGTATATGAAACCGTATTACTCTACAGTAGTGTAGTAGCACAACCTTACGCATATATATCAGTATGTGTGTGGCCTTTGTTTGACTTCTGTTTTTTGACTTTTACATAAGTGGATCCACAGCATTGAGTGCTGGCAGCTTGTGATGAGGGTGCTTTTGGGGTATGTCCTCCCAACATAGTACAAATTCAAGATTTTTTTGAAAATTTTATTTTATATACTCGATTAATCCCTGAAGGAAAATAAGTGGCACACTCTAGTTCAAATCAAATTACATGTACATGTTAGTGTGTACAGGCCCTGAACAAACAAACACACTTTGGGCCTGTACGCATGAAGAGGGAGATAGAGTGGGAGGCAGCCCCTGCTTGGTGTGCCCCAAATGAGCAACTTGTAAGGGGGACGGCACCTTGCTTAAGGGCGCCTCGGCTGTGAGGTGAGGTGACACCTCCCACTGTCAGCTCACCTCCGGGTGTTTTTTTGGGCGGGATCGGGAATCAAACCGCCGATCTCAGAGCATTGGACGACCCGCTCTACCGCGCAATCTACCACTGAGCCACTGCCGCCCCAACCGCCCCAACTTGTAGTCAATTATAAGTTGATTAAGCTGTCATCATTTTGACTTGTCTCATACTGTTTTATGTGGAGATAGAAAAGACAAGACAAATAGTTAATGAAAGAGTAAAAACAAGAGACCAAAAGATGTAAGCAGAAAAATATTATATTTACAGATACAACCTCATGACTACTCTGTGTTTTAATTGAATGGAGAAGCCCAAAGGAATAACTGTCATAATCCATTGCATGATTTTGTGGAATTCTCTGGTGTATGTTGGTTCCTTGTGGATGTATTCTTCAAGGGCAAAGCTATATTAACGTCTAAAACTGAGACATCGCTCAACAGCTGAGTCGTACCCTTTGTCTCTTGG